>JAHPZR010042327.1:30000-40000 GCA_019787425.1 Platygyra sinensis | reverse complement strand
TATTCACCAAGCAAGTTTGGAGGATATAGCTTAACTAGAAGATGCTCAGATGATTTGTTTTTAACTTTCCATACATTTGTTTGTTAAATTTGGCTGCTTAGATGGGCGTCTAGATGCAGTTTGTGGGAAAAATACAGACAAAAGTATATAAAAAAACTGAACGTCTTCTAGCCAAGAATACCATATTCCCATTTTTCATTGCAGCACTGAACTCTCTATTAAGGAAATGGGAATACAATTTTCAATTCATAAAAAAGTCTACAGTCTGCCTCCTATGTCTACATTTTGAATTTTGACCACCGTTTTGCAGTAGGCAGGCTTGAGTGTTAATTCAGCTACTTAATTAAATAATTAAGCTGGAGTTCTTGTTTGTGAAGGTTCTCATTTCCATCTTTGTGGATAATATTTCTGTCTGCTACTTCTGTTGCAGAATATGTGAAAAGGTTTTGCATGTAGTTTTGTGAAAGAACACTGCGAGCACGATCACGAGGTTCAGATATTTCATACTCAAATGGACTGATCATTTTTACCACTGATTCTTCAAAATCATCTTCAATTGCAATGTATTCCTGAACATATAAGCTATTTTGTGGCGAGGTTACACGTTTCTTCGGGTTATCGATCTCGTAAAAAAGCAATTCTACGACACGAATATTCAATATTTTGCACTACAATATTCCACTCGAGAGCGATGACTGTAACACTTTAAATACGCTTTATGTAAGATTTTTTCGATGTATAATTAAAATCTACTTACCTCTCAAGAAAGAACAATGGTAATTACTTCATTAGATCCAAATACAATACCATTTGAAGCTTGAATGATTGGAGAAATCTGCCTAAAAACGTTGTTTCAGGCGAGAGGTCACGGCGCCATTTTCGAAAATTTTGTGCATTTGCGCGCTTCTTTCGCCGTGACGTCATAATGGCAATGATCATCGGGTCAGCCAAATCTGACGTGTTCACCCCTCCCTCCTGGTCCACACTAAGGCCCCGTCCACACTGCGCTGGAGGAATTAGAAAACGGATCTTTATTTCTTTCGGTTAGGCCTTCCGTCCACACTAATCCGGAGAAATTGTCCACCGAAAACGAAGCTTTTCGAAAACGCTCTTGAAAACGGAGCTTCGCGTTTTAATGTGGACGGAAAACATTTTGAAAGCTTTTCGAAACAATGATGTCACGATAATAAGGTGATTTGTCTGCCCGAGTCTTCCTCAAACACAAATCCAAAATGATTTAAAAGATGGCGGGAACAATAAAGCGGTTTAGCCACGTGGGTTCAATTAAAACCTTGCTATGCGCATGCTCACAGGTACACCCAAGCGTTTCTGCCGCCTATGATTGTTGCATTTTCAAATTTCTCTGTCGTAGTGTGGACGGAAAACATTTTATCCGTTTTCTAGTGGTATGAAATTTCATAATATCATATTGTTGTTATTTCTCTCTTAGTATACCGTTTTCTAGTGTGGACGAAAAACATTTGATGAGTTTTCAGAGTGAAATCTCCTTTTTCAAATTCCTCCGGCGTAGTGTGGACGGGGCCTAAAAACGCAAAGCTCCGTTTTCAAATTCCTCCGTTTTCAAGAGCGTTTTCGAAAAGCTCCATTTTCGGTGGACAATTTCTCCGGATTAGTGTGAACGGAAGGCCTAACCGAAGAAAATAACGCTCCGTTTTCAAATTCCTTCGTTTTCAAGGAGCGTTTGCGAAAAGCTCCGTTTTCGGTGGAACCTACGCGTCCCACATGGTGCGAAAAAGGACTGATAATGCTAAAAGAGTAAACACGTTACCTGGTGTTCGGCATGTTCAAAAACAAAGAGCTACTTGAGCTACTAGACAACATAGATGTGGCTCATGCGCTAGGAAACCTGCTGGAAATGATATCATGCCCAGCACATGAAGAAATAAAAGTCGTGGAAGCCTGTCAGCTTCATTTTACACTAAACTTTCCCCCCGGGACTTTTCCCAAATCCGGTGGCAACCATTTTTCCATCCATCCGTTTCTGCTCTTCCTTCCGCTGTACAGAATGAACGAAATCCCTTAGCAAATCGTTCCTTTTTCAAACAAATCATCTGTTAATAACGTTAACCTCTCACCGCCAGAAGACGCCAGGTTAACGCATCGATGGTGAGACGACTAATATGCAAATTTTAAACGATTTGGTTAGCAAAATGGATATTGCAATCAAACCTGTTAACAATCAGTGATAATTAGAGGCTTTACTAGATTGTAATGCACAGCAGGTGCCTTGGAACGGGGGCCGGAAACAACTTTTGTCTACGGACTTCGACGCCACAATCTCCAGCCTGTTCTCCCCCCGGCCCTTTACTCTCAGCCAGTCTCTTTTTGGCCATTCCACCCGGGCTCTGTTCACAGACTAGCACCGGAGCTTGTACGCTTCTCTTTTCCGCTTTGTGAGTAAGCGGTTATTTTTAGCTACTCGTGACGTAGTGGTCCGTCGACCAATCAAAGTTGTTTAAAATGATCTAACTTAGAAACAGGTTTGTAAACTGGATACCACGATAGCAAATGTATTTGGGAGTTGTCTGTTCTTCTGGATACACTCAGCCGCATCTCTCGTAAGCAACAAAGAAATCGAGGAACAAAACCACGATCATGGGCCGCATTTTGCTTACAGTCACTATTTTTCTTGTGCTAGTATCGGCGGGTGAGTAGTATTATTGTCAGGAGTCCTCATTTAAGTCACTAGTCTTAATTAATAGAATTCCGACTAGTCGAAGTTTGGATACGAAAGAGCTCGTTAAGAGCTCATAACGCCTTAGTTATTCTAGCTATAATCGGACCTCTGTAAGCTGCCACTGTCCAATTAAGCGGCCACTTTCCAAAGTCCCCAATGATTTGGCAGTAAAATGTTGTATTCGATACCTTTTTTGAACGGCCAGCTCTATTAAGCGGCTGCGGCCACCCTTTAGCTTTTGCAAGTTCAGTGTTTTTAAAAAAATATTGCTTTTTTATCTCTAATAAGCTGCTATCAGGAGCCATAATCGGGGACGGAGACCGTAAGCGCGCGCCATTTCTAATATTGGGGTTGGCGCCATGATATGGGACAATTTTTCTATTTTTAGAACAACTTGCGCCATCGCCTGCGGCACACGCGCGCACATTGCTGCGAGGATTTTCGCGGATGTCGCGCAGGGGAAATGGCGTCCGAAATTCCCGAAATCGTTTATGCTTTTGGATCCTTTTGGCCCATCACTCAACGCCTTCATGGCTGTTGGAATTTTGATTAAGTATTTCCGCCGTAAGTTGCTCCAGTCTGAGTGAAGACGGTGCCTAATTTAGGTATGTCCTGCTTTTTATCTCTGACCAAGTTGAGTTACGCTGCTCCTTTTACGACAACTTCACATTACTCCAATCTAAATTTCACATATGAAGAAGATTAACAGCTTTTCCATAAAACAGAAGAAAAAGAGAACTAGTTGGATATAGTGGCGTTTAGGCCCAATAAGTGACAATAGGTTTATGTCCGTAGATGCTGCTTAGTTTTGTTTGTGTAAATCCAATAAGTTTGTCTGTTGTCGATGAGTAAGAGCGCCCGCCGATGCGTGTTTTGCACAGCTAGTAAAACATGACAAATTGGACTTCGCACTTTGGTGTGAAACGTGTATCGAACTCATATAATATCTCTAATGTTTAAGGTTGATTAATGTTTGAGAACATATTAAAAGCTTAGCTGAAAATATGTGAAAACAGCAGAAATAATCAGAAAAGTTACGATGACGCTTGTAATGAAACTCGAATAAAGATTTCGATTGAGTTAAAACTCCTTGTCTATTTTATTTTCGCAGCGTAAAGTTTCACTATGTGAAAGAAACACACATGATGTTAGTAGCCTTTTGGCGAACGTTAGTGAAAAATTGTTGTAGTATCTCAGCACAAAAGACGACGAAACAAATCTTTTTCTCGATTTTGCTTGACAATCTGAAAACACCGACTCGGACTTGAAAGTGCACGCGCTGCACTATGCAAATGAACTACTCGTACGCGTCAGACAAAAACTTTTGCAAACTAGCCAAACGAGCAGAAACAACAAGAAACTATCAAAAACAGGTTTTGGTTATGATTAAGCATTGTTTGGCAAACTCACAAATTAACAGCTCGATACCGGAGTAAACAGTGTTCTTACAGTCTTACAGAACTCTATAGAACAAACACAAAAGTTTACGCGTAGAACTAGCCGGCGAGCGGATTTTATTCATTCACAGCGCGAAATTAAAGAAATTCTCGACCTTGAAAAACACACCTTTTCCATTAAATCAGAGCATAAAAGTACATAGAAGAGCCCTGCTTCTTCTTTTCTGCCTTATTCCCTGCCATTGCTGTGAAAAATCGACAAGAGGATCTCGCAACTCTCACAATTTCATCACACAACGTGACAACATCCACGCGAGAGCCCAAGACACGTGCGTGGATCAGCGCGGCTATATGACGTCAGGATGGCGCAATTTGTTCTAAAAATAGAAAAATTGTCCCATATCATGGGTCCACGCGCATCCCAAGACTTACGGTCTCCGTCCCTGATTATGGCTCCTGGCTGCTCGCAAATTATCTTTTCAAGCGAAATGGTGGCAGAACAGCTCCGAGCTCCACAACGGCAAACAGCTGTGACTTAAATAAATTCAGTGCCTTGAAATATTTTGAGCTAAGACTTTTACAGACTGTTGATACGATAAAGGCCTACGGAAACTTGATCATTTGTCACATAGATTTGCCAATTTTTCTGTATATACTTATAATGCTAAAAATAATGTATATCGAAGAGCCAAAGAACTTCGCACGGACTTACGCAAATACAGGGGAAACTGACATTTCAATGAATTTTGAATTATTTTTGCATACGTTACTGCTCAACAAGTTTTTTGCTATAAAGAGGCAATAAAACTACGTTGACTGTCATTTCTAACCAATATTTATTACACGACTAAGTTAGTTCAGAGGGCCAATAACTAAAATCAGCCAATCAGATTGCTCCGTTGCCGGTCCAATATTCTCTAAGTATTGGACCGGGCACTGTCTCGAATGATCCCGCACGAAGATTTCTCGTAGATTTACTTCTCTTTTTTTCTAAAAGTATTTCCTCCACATAAAATGTTATTTTCCCTTTGAAACGTCAGACGTGAGTAAACGTTCAGTTTGCCATAAATAAAAATTGCGCGCTTGAAGTTTATGGTGTCTTTGCAGTCTGTCATTTGGGTTTTTCTCCAGTCGTGTAATAAATCTCTTATTAAAGGGAAGTTCCACTCCTACCAAAGAATCACTTTAAAACCGCAGGATATAGTATTTGCAATAACGTTAGTTTGAATTTTTTTCCAGAAGAGTGTCTATAGTGGAGAAAAAACGAATTTCAGAATTGCGTATTTTTGTTTTCAAATATCCTGGGCGCCGCCATCTTGAATAATTGTGACGTGTCTTGGTTGCTCTATTGTTCTGACACAAAGAGCTTTTGTCTAATAACAAAAGGGCAACCATTTTACGTCACAATTATTCAAGATCGCGGAGCCCGGGAACTTTGAAAACAAAAATAAACGATTCTATAATTCACGTATTTAAGGTAAACGCGCTTTGTTAGTTAAAACTTCAAACAAATTTTATTTCGCGTGATTTGAAGTGAACTTTTTGTCAGAGTGGAGGTTCCCTTTAACCAAGCTTGCTCGGGACCGTACTAGGAGAATATCGGCCCTTGGTCTTTTTTGTACGGACCTCGCTGCGCTCGGTCCATACTGTCAAGACCTCGGGCCGATATTCTCCCAGTAAGGCCCTCGCGCTTGGTTAATAAGATATATACACCGTTATTAAAAGGCTTAGCCTCTATTAAGAGGCCAGTCTTCAAAGTAACGAGGGTGGCGACTAAATAGAGGTCTGACTGTACAACCGGCTTGAAATGTTAGTGCTGCAATCACCTGGAATCTACTATTTAAGTTCACAAACCATTGCTAATGACTCGCTTTCTACCAAGTGATATGACTTTATCTTTTGTTAATTTATCAGCTAATAGACTCCGCATTTGAAAGGGTTTTTCCATCCGAGGCGTAGGCAATCAAGAACAGACGGTCTAAGATAGTCCATTGAACCATCACCAAAACTTCGCCTCATTTTCCAAATCTTCATAGCTTCAGAACTTACTCGACTGTCAACGAAAGAAGGGTCACATGTTCATGGACGCCGAGTTGTTTGACTAGTTTGCGTTAACAACGTTAACATTTTTGCTTGACTGTGGATTTTTTGGAAACCGGAATTCGACGCGAAAAAGCGTAAGGAAGGTGCAATAATCTATGTAAACAGCACTATAATCCTGTACGCTATAATCCTGTAACGCATCAGCAGTTCATGACGAGCTTCAAAAGGATTTTTGAAATCGTGGATCCGGCCTACTGATGTTTGACTGTTTAGTAATGCTCCGCGTCAGATCGACACAGATAGCTCAGTGGCAAAAGTAATTAAAAGCCGTGAACTATAGAATAGTAGAACATCGGCAGGGGTTCTAGTTAATGTGATGCGTAGCTTAGTGGGGGGGACATCCCTCACGCCTGTTTCTAAGAAATCAGCTTAGAAATCAGTTAATTATTCATCCCGCAGTGTCAACAAAAGTCCTGTCCCGTCGTTTGGATCGATTAATTGCGCAGCTACTTTTCTTTTTTCCCGAAAAACTAGGTGAAACAGACATTTTGAAGTTTCTCGGCGTATAAATCTCACACACTTAACAATGATCGGACAATAAACTTGAGCAGAACTGAGAAGTTAATTCACAACTTCTCTCGTAAAAAGACTCGTTATAGTTTGTCTCACCGAGCTCACCTACTGAGCCCAGTAGGGAGTGGAGGCAATTTGTAAAACTCCCGTTGTGGATCGGCAAAACTCACAGCGAAGGAATCGTCACATTCGATATTGGAGTTCAATGCGTTTCAATGCTCGGCTAAAAGGTTAGCTTCACATTTGGCTGAATTTTCAAAGTTCCCATCGACAGTTGGACGGTCTTGGGAAAAAATTTGGCAAAGAACTTGGAACTGAAAACCACAACAGTAAATAGACCGCCCGGTGGAACTTAATTTTATTTTTCATTCGGCGAAATCACAGCGCATGTATTTACTCATTCCCCCTCAAAGGTAGTTTTGGATTTGATTTAATTATTCCCATGGACAGTTTGACGTTCATTCCCTTCTCTTGGTGCGAAAAAAAAAATCTACGAAGAATTTGACAACAACGTGAGCACGCCAAATAAGCTTGATTAATTAAGCAGCTTATATTTTTCGATCGGCAAAATCACATAACAGAGGCATTGATCGATGTATTCGTTTAGAGTTTGAGACGTCCAGTGCTTGGCAGAGACTAGCTTTGAATTTTATTTTATTTCATCCAATCGAAAGTTTGGCGGTCATTCGATTGTCTTGCAGTGTAAAAATTTTGAAAACAACTTGACAACAACGATATTGGCCGCGCGTTGCAAAATGCATCGGCTTTTTAAAACTGTTTAGCGGTAAATCCAGTTTTCGTTCAAGAAAGTACTCCAAGTTGAATGTTCCCATCGATAATTTCACGGTTATTTAATTCCTTTGGTTTGAAAAACTGATTAAATTACTCCGAAGTTGATTGTTGACAGTTATTTTAAAAAAGCAGTGAAATATAAGCAAAGTTCCCTCTCAATCAACATCTCATACTCATAGAAGTTCAGGTAGAGTCGAAGCAGCTGCCGGAAGCAGCTGGCAAGGCAGGATCTCTGAAAAATAACTTGCTTCCTTTTCAAAATAACGTCCGTATAGCAGCGCAACATTCACCTCCCTAGAGAGTAGCATTAACAAAATTAAGTTGAGGACCCACCCTCTGTGCGGCTTGGGTTGGCATGCTTAGACACGTGACTGGTCTTAACCAGGGTACTTTCTCGAAGTAGAGAGAGTACCCTGGGAACGAGGTTGGTATTCTCGCTGCTTTTATCAGCACAGAGCTTTCGATCATTTAAGACCGGTCATGGGTAGACTAAAGTCTCTAATGACAATTTTTCCGTTCGCTCGGTTCAGTGGCTTCACCCGGATATGAGGTAATGTTATCCTCAATTCTCTGCACAACACAAACAAACACATCAGCGATTTAGGGAATCAAAGATTCAAGTTGGGAAGCTACCACTGAACGGCCACAAGGCAACTGTAGCAACAGAATTTAGTATTCCAAGCTGTTGGAAAAAAAATGCGATAAAATGGCAAGTTTTTCGTAAATAAGCACAGAAACAATTTTCCCAGACGCACAGATAGCAAAACAACACCTTCGAATATGATTTTTTTTCTCAGAAATCACGTGAATGTTCTTGCCTTTGTAATTCAGTTATCAAATTTGGATACGCCATAATGCAAGTCTTTTTGGGTCATTTATATGGCAACAAGACGATCTAAGATCGTAAGTCGGGCTACAGGAAGATATGCTGCTACTAGTTTTGACCAGTTACTTGTTTGTCCAAGTTCCTCGTTTGTGGGCGTGGCGTAATTTTTTTTGTCCCTTAAGGCTATTCCCCGTTTTCGACCGTTTAGCGACGTTCGACCGACCCAGGTTTTCGCGTTTTCCGAAAAAAGTTATGAAGAAGGTAATTACACATAATTTCAAAACATTTTCAGTTTACTCTGCAATACAGTCAATGTTTTGTCATTTATTTTCGCTGTTCACGTTTGAGTTTAACCACGTCTTGTCATTTCCAGGCTCCGCATGTTATTATGCTGAGGTATTAGGCCTCCTAGCTCGAGACTTCTGTACAGCGCCGCAAATGATCCCCGACCGCAAATGATCCCCAAATTGGACCGCAAATGATCCCGAACCGCAAATGATCCCCCATGTGGACCCCAAATGATCCCGTTGGAAAACGAGGAATGGCATGGAAATTGTTCCTCGGGTCGTGGTTCAATTTTTAACGTAAACAGAAGCAAGTCATAACTAACCATATTCTATATGGATAGCTGAAATCCCATGATAACGAGTTCTTCGGGCAATTAACAAAAGCTCTGCGGAATGCCTTGCAATCGGCTTTTGTCTATATATAGCCACGACATTTCATAACATTTTAACCGACGTGAAAATTGCAAACGAATTAATAACGTCAGTTCAGTCACTCAATATCCGACTAAGTCGTGTTTTATTTCCTGGCCTGAACGTTTGGCCAATCTTGCACTGAAGGGTGCTACAGACTTTTCATGTGCGGTTTCCGGTTTTGTTCAATCACGCGAAATAAAATACTCTGGCCCTCGATGTTGAAAGTCAGTAGCAAGGAATTCTAAGGGATATAATTCATGGTTGCAGTGGTGTAACCTATCCATATCTCATGAAGGAATACTTCTTTAGTCTGAGAATCTTACACGAAAACAGCTTACGGCGGCCATTCTACTTCTAGTTTATAATGATATGCGGTTTTTCGGTTTTCGCATTTTTCCCACAGGTAATGAAGGCAAGTGTTACTTCGCTCTACACAATATGTAAGTTGGCCAATCAGTGCTCCTGTCAGGAATTTCTTGCTGCAAGGGCCGGCAGATATAAACTAAAAGTAAAACTGGCTGGTAGTGTTAGGAAGCAGACTTCCTAACTCATTCGCAGAACTAAAAGGTCATGAACATGTCGCGAATGCTGTAACTACTGGTATTAACATTTACTTTTGTATTTGTCTCTTGCACCTTTGGCGTAGCATAATGATGAAGATTTGAAATCAAATTATTAAAATGGCATCCAAATAAAATCTAGGAAAGATTTTCATGTCTTAGTTTTTATTGTTGTAGATCGAGCTTGTTGATAAATAGTATTGCTGTCTACGAGCTTTGATTTTTTTCCAGTAGTTTTTCAGAAGGATTGTCAAGAGAAAATAAGATTTGTCATAGTTTACGTTGTCAGAAGATCTATTCTTTATGTTTATCTAATTCATCGTTTAGTTGATGAAAATGAATAAATTTAAAACCAAAAAAAAAAAATCTAGGAAATCAAACTCCATGCCATTCCTCATTTTCCGCCTGGA
>JAHPZR010042327.1:17500-25000 GCA_019787425.1 Platygyra sinensis | reverse complement strand
ATTCTGCCACTATTCACCTCGATTTCAAAGAATAATTGTTAATTATCTAACAGTGGAGTGTGAAAACACCCACCTAAACGAATGTTTGGGCATTAGTCCTTAAAAAGGGTTAGGGTTCAAGAACCTTCGCGGCACCCCCCTATCCAAAATTCGCGGGAGTACCTCCCCAGGGAGACGGAGTCTCCTCTTAGCCTTTCTAAAATCCCTTTCCAGTCATGTCTCTTTGTTATACTGACTATATCGGAATGTTAACCGGTGAGTGTCAGCTGATTGTTTCCTGCAATCGATATTTGCTTGTTCTTTTATTTTTGTTTCTGAATGCGAAATTTCAGATTGGCATTCAGCAGTATTGTTATTTGTGCGAATTTCACTGTGTCAGTTTCTGACCCGAATAATAAAATAATGGAATTTGTTTCACAAGTGTGCTATCCCTGCTACTCTCAACTTGTATAGGCTTAAAAATGTTTAAACCTTCGCTACCATCTGGTGATGTGAAACGAAATGAAGTCGCCAGTATCTTGAATACCCATACTTTGAGCGGTCACCCCAAAAACCGGCAGACCATGCAGACTGCAGACCTTGCAGACTGCAACCGTGCAGACTGAGTACTTTTTTCTAATGCACTTGATTCACTTTTTTCGCCGGGTTCTACAGTTGCAAAAAAAAAATGTGAAGCCTTGGAGCCAAGCCTGACTCATAACTGCCGGAACTTATCCCGGTTTTTGTAGCATGAAGCGGCTAGAAGTATTTCTACTTCCCCTGGACGGGATGCTAGTCCATCGCAGGTCACTTCACCACAATTTGTAAGGTTTCCCCAACAATATAGACCTGGGTGGAGAGAACACAACACAATGTCCCCGGCCAGGGCTCGAACCCGGACCGCTCGCTCCGGAGACTAGCACACTAACCATGAGGCCACCATGCCTCCCACTAGTGTTATGTATACTATGCTCTTAAGTTTCAAGTTGCCACAAATGTACATCCTCTATTTATTACTATTCAACAAGGCAATCATGCAACAGAAATCTTTAGGTAGCCTCAGTAAATACCACATAATATGGCTTATGTTCCCTAAAATTCACTGGTCCTCGCCTTTGGAATTCCTTGCCTACAAGTATAACTAATTCAAATTCTCTTAGAATATTTCGTAAAACCCTGAAGAACTCTATGCTTAATTGTTATTCTATTTAATTATCTACCTTAGTGCATGGAGAAATACTAATTTGTACAAAAAAATTATTCTTAATTCTGTCTGAAACTGTATTTTATTGTAGAGCTCATCCACTAGATTAGCCTTTGCTATTTGGATGATCCCAACTCACTCCCTATTTTATTTCACATTTTTTCTTTTATTCCTTAACTGTACTGTGTTTAGTTGGCTATGTAAATCTAACCTATATGTCTTGTAAAACTGAGCTGAGTTAAATAAATCATCTTGTCTTGTCTTGTCTTGAACTTTATTTAAAGTATTGATCACTTGAAGGAGCAAATTGCTTGTTACATTTAATGTTTTTGTTTGTACATCATTATATTACATTAGACCACACCTGGTGAATATTTTTAGTGATCTTGTATTAAGTGTCCAGTTCCTCAAGTCCTGAGGGTGGTCATTTTATACAGGTTCCACTTTATTCCGATATCTCACAATACACCTCTCTGGAATTTTTTGGTATTATGCATGACTGTAGCAACCTGTCCAGCCATACATGTATGAAAACATCACACACTAGTAGATGAATCTGTGTACCATTCTCCCTTGCTACTCTAAATACTTAATTTGTTTGTTCGTTTGTTCATACATTCATTCATTCATTTGTTTGTTCCTTCTATTGTTTGTTTGTTGATTCATCCATTTGTTTGTTTGTTCGCATGCTTGTTTGTTGGTTATGTTCAGATGAGGTCCAACTGCCAGAGCTGGTTCTATCATGTAATGGATACTCATATAGTGGAAGGAATTACAGACATGTTTGCAGTTGTCTTACCTCTGTTTGATACTCAGCATTGTTAGGAGAGAGAGATTGTGCCCTTTCTACCAGTGTGAGAGTCTGCTGCAACACCAGATCAT
This sequence comes from Platygyra sinensis, assembly GCA_019787425.1. Classification (NCBI taxonomy): domain Eukaryota; kingdom Metazoa; phylum Cnidaria; class Anthozoa; order Scleractinia; family Merulinidae; genus Platygyra; species Platygyra sinensis. The sequence continues at coordinate 22,935 of JAHPZR010042327.1, read as the reverse complement.
TTCTACCACACTAAAAACATCAACATAAAGATAAGTTCATTGCATTACATGTAACTATAAAGACAAGTGCTCTTTGCAGTTTGAACTTGTACAATGCAGATAATTTTAATAGTATTACACACCAGTCGGCTGAATGCCTGTGACAAATCATGATACAAAAATGAGTTCCTTGGCTCACATCTGTCCACCATCTGAATCAACTCTCCTAATCTATCTGAGGCCTGAAACAATTCAACATTCAAAACAATCAATACTGATTAACAATTTGCAATAATTTGTAACATTGAATGAATCACATTTTACCTTGGCAAAGCCACAATTTCAAAATGTGAGTTTGCAGATATCTATCCAAACTGTTCATGCTTCATCTTTATGTACCCAAGTTGAAAAAGTGCAAAACTCAACCATTTCAAGTGTTATTAAAAATGTTTGGATAATAAGGATCAAACCATCAGGAAAGTAAGAATATTTATAAAGTGCTTTCTTATTAATCATTCACCTCACTGTACTTTCCATCTCTACACAAGGTGTACATCACAATCATCCTCTGTGCTTCAATGCAGTTTCTGTTACTGTTCAGAGCCCTGAAACAACAAAAAACAAAAAATTTAGTATAGCGTCACACATCGAGGACCATGTTCCTCATACTTTATTATGTAATTGATTACCAACAATTTTGATTTTTTCAAATAAATAGCCAGGAATTTCTGGAAACTTCATGGTTATATCTGTATTGTTACCTTTGTGCAGTTTCCAGTGTTTGATCCCAGTCTTGAAGTGCAAGTTGAAGTCTCATCTTTTCAATCAAGGCAGGTATAAAGTCTGGATATCCCACTACAGCCTATAATAACAATTGATAATAAAATGATCTTATGGTAGGGCATACATTTTGCATGTAATGATTTATTAACTAAAATAATAATGATATAATTTTTAATAATAATAATAATCATGATAACTATATTGCTAACAATAACGATAACCATTACGATAACAATAATGATAACGATAATGATAATAATAATAACTTTATTTTAAACTGTCAGGTAAAATAGCAGTTTCCCACTAAGTCAGGACACCTATCTACAATGTTAAAAACTAACAGTATAGATTAGGAGAGTTGATTCAGATGGTGGACAGATGTGAGCCAAGGAACTCATTTTTGTATCATGATTTGTCACAGGCATTCAGCCGACTGGTGTGTAATACTATTAAAATTATCTGCATTGTACAAGTTCAAACTGCAAAGAGCACTTGTCTTTATAGTTACATGTAATGTAATGAACTTATCTTTATGTTGATGTTTTTAGTGTGGTAGAAATGATCTGGTGTTGCAGCAGACTCTCACACTGGTAGAAAGAGCTCAATCTCTCTCTCCTAACAATGCTGAGTATCAAACAGAGGTAAGACAACTGCAAACATGTCTGTAATTCCTTCCACTATATGAGTATCCATTACATGATAGAACCAGCTCTGGCAGTTGGACCTCATCTGAACTTAACCAACAAACAAGCATGCGAACAAACGAACAAATGGATGAATCAACAAACAAACAATAGAAGGAACAAACAAATGAATGAATGAATGTATGAACAAACGAACAAACAAATTAAGTACCGGTATTTAGAGTAGCAAGGGAGAATGGTAGACAGATTCATCTACTAGTGTGTGATGTTTTCATATGGCTGGACAGGTTGCTACAGTCATGCATAATACCAAAAAATTCCAGAGAGGTGTATTGTGAGATATCAGAATAAAGTGGAACCTGTATAAAATGACCACCCTCAGGACTTGAGGAACTGGACACTTAATACAAGATCCCTAAAAATATTCACCGGGTGTGGTCTAATGTAATATAATGATGTACAAACAAAAACATTAAATATAACAAGCAATTTGCTCCTTCAAGTGATCAATACTTTAAATAAAGTTCAAGACAAGACAAGACAAGACAAGACAAGATGATTTATTTAACTCAGCTCAGTTTTACAAGACATATAGGTTAGATTTACATAGCCAACTAAACACAGTACAGTTAAGGAATAAAAGAAAAAATGTGAAATAAAATAGGGAGTGAGTTGGGATCATCCAAATAGCAAAGGCTAATCTAGTGGATGAGCTCTACAATAAAATACAGTTTCAGACAGAATTAAGAACAATTTTTTTGTACAAATTTAGTATTTCTCCATGCACTAAGGTAGATAATTAAATAGAATAACAATTAAGCATAGAGTTCTTCAGGGTTTTACGAAATATTCTAAGAGAATTTGAATTAGTTATACTTGTAGGCAAGGAATTCCAAAGGCGAGGACCAGTGAATTTTAGGGAACATAAGCCATATTATGTGGTATTTACTGAGGCTACATAAAGATTTCTGTTGCATGATTGCCTTGTTGAATAGGAATAAACAGAGGAGGTACATTTGTGGCAACTTGAAACTTAAGGGCATAGTATACATAACACTAGTGGGAGGCACGGTGGCCTCATGGTTAGTGCGCTCGACTGCGGAGCGAGCGGTCTGGGTTCGAGCCCTGGCCTGGGACATTGTGTTGTGTTCTTGGGCAAGAATCTTTACTCTCACAGTGCCTCTCTCCACCCAGGTGTATAAATGGGTACCTGCGAATTGTTGGGGAAACCTAACAAAATTGTGGGGGAGTGACCTGGGATGGACTAGCATCCTGTCCAAGGGAAGTAGAAATACTTCTAGCCACTTCATGCCACAGAAACCGGGATAGGCTCTGGCAGCTAATATTGGGCCAGGCTTGGCTCTAAGGCTTTACTCTATACATAACACTGTGTAAACATATCATGCAATTAATTGTCCTCTACTCTTCTATGGTATACAGTACTGTATTTCTATGACTTACAGTTCACAACAAAATATCTCATTCGATCATTTCATAGTTCGACTGTATTCCATTCTCTTTCAAATTTGGCATGGCAGTAAAGTGATCATCATTATCATCAATTCAAAACTAAACTGCTTTTCATTAGGTTGGAAATCAGCTCATATTACACCATCGAATCCGAGAAGCAATGAAAGCATTTCGGACTGCCATGAAGCTTGATGAGACAAGTGTGCCAGCATTAACAGGTCTGTAAACCTCAATTTAATTTCATTTTTTGAAGAAATCAAGGTCATGCATGGGAGGCATTTTACAACAAATAAGAATTCAATGTTATTTGACAATGAAGCAGAAACATATGGTATGGACATGGTATGCCAGTTTCACTCTATACTAGAATTTAATATTTTGAAAATTTCATCAAATAATGGAGACTGAAGTATCCTGAAAAAAATATCAAAATGAAACTTGTACTCTATTGAAGGGTTGAAAAAAATTTTTGCTTTTAAACATGACAAAAGTATTCTCTGCAAAGATGTCAGGATAAAGCCTAAAACGTGTGCCAACCATTAATTTTATTGTTGCTATATCGCTATCATGGGCTAGTATGTGCTCTTATTGTAGATTTATTGCTAACCTTTGGGCGTTATAGGCATAATCAAGTGTCAACTGATAGAGGGACAGCTTGAGGATGCAGAACAACAACTAGAGTTCCTCAATGAAATACAGCAGTCTATTGGAAAATCATCTGTAAGTTGTTTGTTTTTTCCTAGTCAGACTTTTTCTTGAAGAAAGAAGGCCTAGAGGCTAGGGAAGAGGTTATTAAGTTAACAAATAAATTGCCTTTTTCATAGGAGCTGTCGTACCTAAGCTCTGTCTTGTACAGACAGAAAAACAAACCAGTTGAGGAGGTGATAAACCTGCTAAATGAAGCTGTTGATGTTCATTTTGCTTCTCTTAAGGTTAGACTTAGTCTAGTAATTACAAGTCAGCAGTAGCTTTGAATATTGTCATACAATAAATTACAAGGGGAGGAGGTCAATTTGACACAATCAGTCGTAAAATCAAAGCTAGTAAAAGTGAATTATGGACCACAAAGAGGCTGCATTATTCAGGTGTCTATTAACAGGCTCTCAGAATAGTCATCATCAATAGTCGATATTTAAAAAAAGTAGAAGGGCATGTTCAATCATTGGTCTTGACTGGAACTGAACTTCAAACTGTAGACTTCTACTCCCATCTAAAGTGATGAAATGCTTCTGCTTCACAATGAAATTGATGTTCTTTGGTTTCAAAAGTCATAGCGTAATCGGTGAAAAAATTCTGTGAATCTAATGAAATTCTCTTGTAGAACGTTTTCATTTTATTACAGGATAGAATCAGCAGGTAACCGTGACAAAGTGAAAATCTGGAAAATATATTCAGTGCACAGACGACCCAGTGTTTGTAAAGTGAGGGTGACTCTGCCTGATAGTTTATGACTTGGGTCACAAAAATGAATCCCTATATCAGAAAAAATATTATTATATAAGCTTTCTGCCAGGACAGGTAAAACAGCCTGTAATAAGGCAGTGTCTGTAGAGCAGGGCTGCACAGTACACTCCTTTTTTATCACAGGGAAAACTTATCTGATCTTTTTTAATGATCCCAGAAGAGTTTTCTCTTTGCGTAAACAATATATGATCATTACTTTTTTAACTCTTATGCAATGATGTCATCCCAAACAAAATCAAATTGTAAATGTGCCTTGAAAATAATTAACAAAAGTAACATTTGGTCAGATCTCTCTATACATACACTGTCATTGAAATTGCATGTGTGCGCAGTGTGAGCTTCAGGTTATGGAGACAGAATAGCTACTTGGTTTGAGGAAAGTGAAGAGATGTACCTTGACTGGTGGATAAAATAACAGACAACTTAATCTACCTGATGCTAAACCAATGTTATAGTTGTTGGATGAGGTTAAAGAATCAGGAAGGTGTTGTATTTTATGTAGTGCATTTATTTAAAAAAATTACTTTGAGGTTAAGAAGATTTGTAACAACATTTTTTTTTTCATTGTGCTTTTTAGGGTCTTGCCCTGGGAGTGAAGTATTTCTTTTACTTAAATCCAGATTTTCTTCTCCAAATAATTAATGATTACCTTGTTTATGCACCCACAGAGGTAAGTGCACATGAAATGTTTCATATGTTGCAGCTCTTATAGTTTTCCCTTCAGAAATCAAACAGTTGCGTGTTTGAATTTAAGCAAAAGGCTTTATAGATGTTTCAGGTGGGTTTATGGCTTGAAATGGTATTTGTGCACATTGAGCTCCAAAGCAAAAAGACAACAAAAATCAACTTGAGGTAATTTCTCTGAAATAAAAGTACTAATAGAGTTTGGCTTAAACTTTGTCCACCATCTGAATCAACTCTCCTAATCTATACTGTTAGTTTTTAACATTGTAGATAGGTGTCCTGACTTAGTGGGAAACTGCTATTTTACCTGACACTTTAAAATAAAGTTATTATTATCATTATCGTTATCATTATTGTTATCGTAATGGTTATCGTTATTGTTAGCAATATAGTTCTCATGATTATTATTAT
>JAHPZR010042327.1:0-12500 GCA_019787425.1 Platygyra sinensis | reverse complement strand
TAATATTATTGACTCGTGAAAATGCTCACACACTTTAAACTTCAGTCAGTACATGGTGTTGGACACATTTAATGATTTTAAGTGTGATTTAGACAGAAGCCAAATCCTTCATTAAAATTTGAACCAAATTTCTTGACATGGCTACCAAACAGAAAAACAGAAAAGACCACAGTGTATCTGCTATTTTCATTATTTATTCAATTTCAGCAATACAAATAAGATTAGTCTTTTCTCATGCTAAGCTTATGATAAGTTGATTACAATGCCTAGAAAAATGGTGGGGTGCCCATGCTCATTGGTGAGCTATAGACATTTTTCAACTGGAAGAGCTCAGTATTAAGGCAAATCTGGCATGTTTTCCAAATGATGCCGTAAATTATGAAAGGTGCAGAAAGGATGCACAAAGTAAATCTGAGGAATCACAATAAAATTTTGTTACCTATGGTACCATTTCAGCATCGCAGTGTGACTTCTTGCTGTCAACATAATGGTTTTGTTTTCAGGCACAGAGTCCTGGTCAGCCTCCACCTCCACTTCTTAAGCGTTGTGCTGCTGTGTTGGATCCACTGACTAAAAGTGTACCTGGATTACTGGAGGGACTATATCTTATGGCTAAAGTCAAGTACCTGTCAGGTAATAAAGTGTTAGCAAGATAATGCATCAGTAGTATGTGTGGTACGAAATGAGCCATATTGTGATAGAGTTATTTACAGTAGGCAGATATTTTTTATGTTGAGCTTTCTGGTTATGATTTTTTCTGAGTAAAGTAGTTCATCATACACACTCTATATGCATCCTGTCAACATTTATATCAGGAGAAACAGATGCTGCTAAAGCCATGTTGACTCACTGCTTGGACCAAGACCCAACATTTTCGGATGCACATCTTCTCATGGCTCAGGTAAGCTATAGAGTGTCTAAGCATTTCATGCATGATCCAATGAGGCATGTTTGGATCTTAAGGAGATGATTGATGTTTTTCTTAGCAATGGAGGTAATGAGATGTAAAGGTTTCTGTAACTTCATACTTTTTTCTCTTATGTTTACATTATAAGTCAGCACATTCATTTGCAACAAGGCATTGAATTGTTTTAACTATCGGCAGATTCATCTCCAGCAAGGTAACTTCAAACTTTCAGAGCAATCACTTGAAGTTGGACTCAGTTATAACTTTGAGGTGAGTCACTGCTGCACTTACTTCCTTAGAATGGTTAACTGATAATTCTTCTATACATGTGAAGCAGTAATGAGGACTTTTGATGCTGACCTTCAGCTAACATTAAGGAGTAAACCTGAATGAGAGGATCACTCCTTGGTGGAAGGGTATGTATTGCTATGTGGGTCTCAGTTTTACCCTCTAGCTTTAAAGTGACCTTCTTCAATACTTCCATCCTTACTTTACCCTCTAGTTTAAAATTTTTTTTTGTATTTTATTTGTTTTTGATTTTACAGTTTACAGTTAACAATTGACAAACTACACTATTACAAGAATTCACTACACTACGATACACTGCACTAAAAACTACCAAAAGGTGTAAAATATAGAGTGCTAAAGTGGTTACGTCACGCTTCCATGGCAACCAAATTTTCAGTTCTAAACAAACGCTCGTGAAACAAGATGGCGGTGCAGTGACAATTGCTTCTCTGCTTTCTTTCTTCGAAAATGAGAACAAACCCGTTTCACGAGGTGAATATCACTTCAAATCAAACAATGTGGAAAGCTTTACTGCAAGTCAAGGTGTTTTCAAGAGACAGGTTCACGCAAGTATGAAGAAAATAGTGTATAATGTGACGATAAGTGAAATGTGGTAAATGGCCAACATTGAACTGAAAGCTTATAGAAAACTACTGTTAAACTTTCTTTATTATAATTTTCTGTTTGGATATACCTTGACCGAAACAATGTAATGAAATCGAGCCGGTGCAAGTGCCCACAGGGAGCTTAAAAATGTAGCCATGATGCAGCTCTGTTCATCTACGGAAATTATAACTTGCGTCGGATTGATGTTGTCTGTTCATGGAAAAAAGGAATGCACCCGATATTTCTCGGAAATCTATCGCTGAAATGTTTCCTCCAATGTAACAAAGGTAGGATATACAGCCTTACTCCAACAACCAAATCAAGGAGGTCGAGAACTGCGAGAAGCGCTGCATTCATGCAGAACTCCGAGCGTATGGAAAGTTCACTGGCCAGGATTGTCTCTCTGATCTGCAGTCAAAGAACTGATTTGATTTACAATTTCCCTATCTTAAATTTTCATCTGATAAACTCTAGTTGTTCAGCAGCAGTTGATAGAGTGAGAAATTCTTCGGGAAAATTATTTCTTCCACTGTTGAGACAGGAAGATCCCCCAGTTGTTTTGGCTCGGGGCTTAACAGCCAACATGAGGCGATTGACTGCAATCGACTTCGGCTCCTCCTTCAATGCTAATAGGGTTACCCCATCCCTTATTAAGCGTCTCTAGGGGGAATATGACATTTCACATGTCAAAGCTGTGGCATGGGGAAATAAATGAAAAAAATGGGGAGGGGGGGGGGGCTTTGAAAATTTCTGAGTATTTTCTTCTCTATTTTGCAATTCCAGCTGAAATGTAATGTCTGCATGACAGTGTAAATATATGAAGGACTAGACCTTAATATCTTAAAATCCTAAAGTTCAGCATTTTCCCATGGATTCTACATTTTGCTATGGCCTCTGTTGCCCTTGCTTCACTTTCAGTGAATGCCTCATTGTTTAGAAAAGGTGGTATATTCACTGAGACACCATCTTGTACAAGGTCCTGAATCAGAAAGCCTTTGTCTGCTAGGACCAAATCCTCAGCAGTCAGTTGATTTACAATCCAGATTGTTGCACAATTGTTTTATCAGATATTGAACCTGGCCTTATACTCCTGAGATGTAGGTAATTACCCCCCAATGACTGTAAACTAAAGAGTGCATTCCTCTATAACTTGAGTAAGTAAAATTTTGCTGGCTCATTAATCCTGGGGTGGCAATCTCAAGGGCCTGTCCAATGTCCTCAATGTCGTGCAAGACCCAAATTGATTAAATGATGATAAGGCAGACAGTTTGTTCTTATCCCTAGAAGGGACTGATGTCATGAGGTCAGTAAATTTAATGGATAACATGGATGATTGGGGTAACAATATTTGCAATTGTGGATACACTACAGCTAAATAATTTAGCGAGATGAAGATTTCTGTAATTTTGTCTGACTTTCATAAAATAATGTAAAAAAATATTTGGTCTTCGAATCTGATTGATTTGACTCTCCAGCCAGCAAAGTATAATTGATTTGATCTTTGAACCTTTCTGTATAACTGACAACAATGTTGAAGACATTTCTAGTCTTCATCCAGTGTAAAAACTGTCTAAAGATTTTTTAAGTATCCAATCTTTTTTGTCAAGTCCGTTATTTCCCTCTTTGCTTGTTTTAGCTCTGCTTCTAAACTGAAAATTCCTCTATGCTTGATTCAGATCTCTCAGGGACTCGGTATTGGGATTGAGCTAATTCTCCCTTGCAGCCTCTATCACTTCTTGCATACATACTATACATTCTCCTTCCTGGCTGGCTCATTTCTTTCTCTTTTTTTTTCTCTTCATTATTCACTTGAAAGAAAGGGACTTTTAAAGTCAAAATAGGAGAACCAGTAATAACCAAACAAAACAGATAAAAACCCCGACTTGAACGTGACAAATACATGCAATGCGAGAAACATGGCCACCGCCATTCAACAATCGATCGTGCAAACGTACCGTGCTTTCAGTCTCACTGCATTCTTCAATTTGAAAAAGTAGATGACAACGAAATCCTTACTGACCTCTATAGACGAATCCACTTTGTATTCATCCGCTTTTTTCCCTGCTAGGGAAACTAAAGATCTGTACGTATCCTTTCGGATCGATGGTTGCAGTCGGGCGCAAAGCATTGGACCATTACAATCGTTTTAACCGCGTTTTCGTTCAGTTTTAAAACTACAGGGCTTCTACTGTTAACAAAAACATAAGTAAACCTTATTGTTACTCTCCTTTTGCTTTTCTAAACGATAATTACCCACTTGACCTCTTCTACACAAAGGTTACAAGAGGGACGCATTCTTTGTTTAGAACTGAATATTTTAGGGCCATGGCAACGTGACGTCGCACTTTAGAACTCCATAGGAAAAAAAACTAACAAAACAAGGACATCACGTATTATAGACGTAAAAAAAGCTACTGTTGTATTAGTTGGAGGAGGGGTTTCCATTTGTTTTTATGGATCAGAAGTTTATTATTCTTTCTAGCTAGAAAACGTTTGATTTGAAACATGTTTTTGTTTTTTTCGAAAAGTAATTTAAGAGACAGGGAAGTCTTATTTTGTTTGGTACGATAACTGAAGTGTTTGCTTTCTAGTATAATGTAATTAAGTAGCATGCAGTCACTGTCACAAGTTAGAGTATCCACAAAACCAAAAACTATATCTTTAATATGAAAAGGCCTGAAGGTTATGCCCTGAGAATTTAGCATAACTGTGACTTCATCCCAGAAAGCACGCACTTTTGAGCAATAAAAAAAGAAATGTTCCATAGTCTCTAAACTCCGTACCACAAAAATAACACCACGGGGAATCAACTTTTTTGATTTTAAATAACATTTCATTTGTATATAAGATTCTGTTAAGAATTTTATATTGAAATTCCCTTAACCTGGTATGCAAGGTTACTTTGGAAGGGAGTAAGCAAATCTTCTCCCAGTCAAGATGAAAGGTGTCTGTATTAAACACTTTGTCATATTTCTTCATAACAGTTGGTTTACAAGATATTTTAGAGACAAAACTCTGGTATAGAAATTTTGAATTAAGCTTCTCTAAAGAGATTTATTACCATCCACCCGCAGAAAGAAATCACTTGGAATTTGATGTTGTGTATTTGCGCATATAGAGGCCTTAGTTAGTTTTAATTCTCTGCGTCACTCCAGCGGGAAAGCACTGAGGAGACAGAAAATTATGAAGTTATCGACTGGTGAGAGAGCGAGCACCATGGCTCCTAATCTGATATGATCTCACCATTTTCGTCATAGAGGTTGCCAATTTTAATTAATCCTGCGTTGAAAAGCTTTGCATTGTAAACTGATCTAGAATCAACACATATAAACCTATTGTTCCACAAGACTTGATATACTAGGGACCGTTCATTTTTTATGGGGGAGGGGGGGGGCTGGTGGAATTTGGGAAACACCATTTAAAAATCGCATGACCCCCCCTCAGCTTACCAATTTTTTCACATGGCCCCCCCTTACATCAGTCATTTATTTGGATGACCCCCCCCCCCCACACACACACAAAATATTTAACCCTCCCTCAAGATTTTACCTTTTTAATATTCTCTATTTTTCCCCTGCTTGACGTTATTGTGTTCACTATGAAGACGAAATTTACAATCGCTATACTACAGAGTGCTCTTCGGTTAAAAAAAAAAACACAAATTAAAAGAAAGAAAAATTAAACTAGCTATACATACTGTACAGTAGCACAGTATGTTTTTGGCATTATGAAGGTATTACCATTCATACTACAGTTGCATCTGTCACTTTCTACTGTATACTATAAAGTGAGCAAAAAAGAAATGTGCCAGCTCGCTCTGAATTCGTTGAAAAAATAAGAGAAAGAAAAATCAATTTCTGATCTTCTGGTTATAGCTCTTCCCGAACATGTTGTGGCTGGCCTCTCAACTTCTTCTTCGTCATCGATGAAGGCACGAATGACATCACTCGATTCGTCTCTGCCACCAGAGTCAATGCAATCATTTTCATTCTCCTCATCACTGCTGCTTTCGCTTTCACCGTTGTCGTCTTCATCGCTATCGTCCTTATCACTGTCTAGCAAAGGTTCATTTTCAGCTTCATCTGTTTCTTTCAATCCTGTTTGTAGCAGATCAGTTCCTTCAGGATTCATTTGGAGAAGCCAGTGTCTGGTAATTACCTTAACCTTGTCATTTTTGGTGCTCTTCAGATACTTGTCTAGTCTATGGTGTTTGAGGTATTTGTTTAGTTCTGGCACTCGGAGCTTTTTCAGTTTTGTCGAATCTTCGAAAATTCTTTCCAATAATAATCCTCATAATTTTTCTCCGTCGCCTTCTGGCTTTCGTTTGCCCACTCTTCTCTGCCCTCTTCTTACTGAAACCTACTACATCGAGATGCGTAAAGTATACAACGAAAAACTTTGCTTATCAAGAAACAAGATTTGTTGTGCTTTGATGTGCCATATATTACACAGTCTTTGCAATCAAACCACTTCAGCAATGCGGCAGGAAACAGAACAATCACAAGCTCAAGCCACAGGTTAAAGATGAGGTGTACTGCTTCCTGTATCCTGAAGAGTATGCGCTGCCTGAAAAGAGCGAAAGCGACTTTGACAGCAGCATAAGCGACGAGGAAGAGCTTGAAGAAGATTAGCAGGGAGAACCAATGTTTTAAGAGTTATGTCCAGGATTGAACGCTAATGAGATTCAAACTCTTTATGATAGGCATCACTAAGTGTCCTCATTGGTAAAAAGTCACCAAAACACACACAATTCTGTCCAATATGAATATGAAAATTTCAAATAACCCTGCCAAACATGAAGTACTAATTAAACAATACCTGCGTTCAATCCTGGACATAAGTCTGTTTTAACAGTAACTTTATTTCTTCAAGATAGTTTACAGGCCTTTATCAGCTTGCAGGTAGCTTTGGCTATTGAAGTATTCTAGTCAAGCAACTGCTATGTTACCTATATTGTATTTGATAAGCTTTAAGGGAAAAATAAGAAAAAAAGATTAAAAAATCCAACAATACAGAGAGGAAAATTAAAGAAGAAACCCTTTTTTGTTCATTAAGGCGATTCCTCAGAAATTAAAGTTACCGATGATATTTTTAAAACTTTCCTTGAATGTTTTCTACCAAGCACTGTTTCGAAAAACACAATAAAAATGCTGGGTCACCATTCTCACTTCAGAGATGTGACGGGCCAATCTTATTCAATTTATGCCTGTCCTCGTGCTAATCACGTGCTATTCATCGGTCCAAGTTATATTTTGAGGTAGGTGGATGCATAGTTATTTAACTAACACTTGGGAAAAAACCTGACAGGTAGAAGGTGTCGAGTACATAGAACAATATCATATGAAATTTGTGAAAAAATCACATCATTTAAAACGACGTGGACGTAAATTAAAGCGTTCGTATAGTCTTTGTTTACGCAGTCAATTTGCATTCCAGAGTACGGTTTTTTGCGGGCTTTCACCCATATCTTTTTTCTGTCCGGTAGAATTTTTTATTTTTTATTTTAATTAAAGAGGATAATATGTACACTATTATTGTGCGATAAAACATAGGCCACCATGCTCGTTTAAAAGACTAGTGAGACAATCTCAGATAGTGCAGAGTGTTATGCAGGACTGTCAGTACGTTTTGAGTCATCAGCTGCCTGTATTTAACTTGTTAGTTTAAGGCCCAAAAATAACTTACAATTACTGTTTGTCAAGACGGTTTTAAATTTTACTGTGGTGTTTTACGTGGAATTTCGTTCATTCTAAATTCATTAATACGTTGAACTAGCAAACGTGATACTTTTAGTTTTTCAACGCCAACGTTTGTAACTTGATACTTTTGTTTTTCTCGCAAAGTTTGTAACATGATACCCTTGTTTTCTCAAAAACATACAAAGAAGATATGCTCGCTTTTTTCCTGAGAAAAATGAAATAATGTTATTTACTTATGAAAAAATTGGAAGAGGAATGATTTTGTTTCAATCAAGAGGCAAATTTTCATATCATTGATAAACAATTATTGAATTTATGGAGAGCTCGGAAAAAATCCGAGTCCCAGATGGGATTTGAACCCACGAGCGCATAAGTCTTTAATATACGATAAACAATTACTAATTTAATTATCAAATAGTCACGTCGTGTCTCGGAATAGCACGATCTTATTAGGTTGCCACCGATGGTGTTAACAGTAAACCAGTTCAAAATACACAACGATATCGATTTATACAACCGAGAAGCGTTTCAACTTGACCGATATCCTACATAGGTGAATGCGCCCCCTCAAAGACTGACTAAATTTATTTGCGGTTTCCGTGCATGAGTGCCACAGTGTCTACAGTAATATTTGATGCCGTTAACTCGGAAGTGTTGTCACAAAAGCGTTCTTTGCACTAAAAGGGGGAACTGATATTACCCGAAATATGACTGCTATTGGCCGTTAAGACGAGAGTGTGGTATCGCACGCGTGAATCTGAACTCGAAAACGGATTGTATCATGCTGACAATGCTAGAGCGCATGCGTCTTACATACTGTGTTCAACCGCAAGGAAAAGCACTAAACGTTTGTGTATAATTGTGTATGAAATGCATCGACCCAACATATAGTTAACACTAACGCTAATCAATCTGCGCATCTGCGCATGCGCTTCGTGTAAATCGCTTTTGTTCTTAAGAGAATAGTACCACAAGGATAACAAGAGAATATTGGAACCATATATAGTTTTCTGATGTTACGAAAGAACTTATGTAAGTATGGTACGTTTTACGTAGCAATCAAAGGTACCTACCCCACCCGCTCAAAACAAGGCTAATTAATTAATTGAAATTAATTAATTAAACAAACATTAAAGTTTACACCTTATTGCCTTAGTGCCTTATTTCCATAGTGCGTTAGCGGCGTCAACCCCCAAACCATCCCAATAGTGCACTCTGCACTAAAAAGGAACATTTATTTCGTCATCGAACTTAGCTTGAGGGTAATTTCTTTCGTTGTGTACGTGCATGCGCTCATTTGCGGGCGCTAATGAGGAATAAATCGTACGCAGTAGGGATTCGCAAAGCAATACTGAGGAATCACCTTAAGTTCCGTAGCTTTAAAATTGCAGTCTATTGCCATGGAAACGTTATAGCAAATACTGTTCTGAAGATCAAACACTCGGCTAAACAAAACTGTTTGTACCTTTAATCGCCCCATAAGTTTCTTTGTTTACAACGCCCTCCATTTCCGTGTATAGGACGAGTAAAGACCGTTGACGATAAGATCCTTGAAATACAACAAATTTAACGCTGTGAAATTCGCATAGATCCGCCGAGGTACAACCTTGTCTCGAACAGTGAAACATGTGCAAGCTTGGAAAAACATGGGACACTTGTCCGAGCGGAAAACTGGTAACTATATCACAAAATACCGCTGTACAAAATCTAATGCGACAGCATTAACACTAATAGATTTAAAAACTTTCTTTGTTTATTTCTGTGGGGATATATTTTTTAAGAAATATGACAAAGTGTTTAATACAGACACCTTTCATCTTGACTGGGAGAAGATTTGCTTACTCCCTTCCAAAGTAACCTTGCATACCAGGTTAAGGGAATTTCAATATAAAATTCTTAACAGAATCTTATATACAAATGAAATGTTATTTAAAATCAAAAAAGTTGATTCCCCGTGGTGTTATTTTTGTGGTACGGAGTTTAGAGACTATGGAAACATTTCTTTTTTATTGCTCAAAAGTGCGTGCTTTCTGGGATGAAGTCACAGTTATGCTAAATTCTCAGGGCATAACCTTCAGGCCTTTTCATATTAAAGATATAGTTTTTGGTTTTGTGGATACTCTAACTTGTGACAGTGACTGCATGCTACTTAATTACATTATACTAGAAAGCAAACACTTCAGTTATCGTACCAAACAAAATAAGACTTCCCTGTCTCTTAAATTACTTTTCGAAAAAAACAAAAACATGTTTCAAATCAAACGTTTTCTAGCTAGAAAGAATAATAAACTTCTGATCCATAAAAACAAATGGAAACCCCTCCTCCAACTAATACAACAGTAGCTTTTTTTACGTCTATAATACGTGATGTCCTTGTTTTGTTAGTTTTTTTTCCTATGGAGTTCTAAAGTGCGACGTCACGTTGCCATGGCCCTAAAATATTCAGTTCTAAACAAAGAATGCGTCCCTCTTGTAACCTTTGTGTAGAAGAGGTCAAGTGGGTAATTATCGTTTAGAAAAGCAAAAGGAGAGTAACAATAAGGTTTACTTATGTTTTTGTTAACAGTAGAAGCCCTGTAGTTTTAAAACTGAACGAAAACGCGGTTAAAACGATTGTAATGGTCCAATGCTTTGCGCCCGACTGCAACCATCGATCCGAAAGGATACGTACAGATCTTTAGTTTCCCTAGCAGGGAAAAAAGCGGATGAATACAAAGTGGATTCGTCTATAGAGGTCAGTAAGGATTTCGTTGTCATCTACTTTTTCAAATTGAAGAATGCAGTGAGACTGAAAGCACGGTACGTTTGCACGATCGATTGTTGAATGGCGGTGGCCATGTTTCTCGCATTGCATGTATTTGTCACGTTCAAGTCGGGGTTTTTATCTGTTTTGTTTGGTTATTACTGGTTCTCCTATTTTGACTTTAAAAGTCCCTTTCTTTCAAGTGAATAATGAAGAGAAAAAAAAAGAGAAAGAAATGAGCCAGCCAGGAAGGAGAATGTATAGTATGTATGCAAGAAGTGATAGAGGCTGCAAGGGAGAATTAGCTCAATCCCAATACCGAGTCCCTGAGAGATCTGAATCAAGCATAGAGGAATTTTCAGTTTAGAAGCAGAGCTAAAACAAGCAAAGAGGGAAATAACGGACTTGACAAAAAAGATTGGATACTTAAAAAATCTTTAGACAGTTTTTACACTGGATGAAGACTAGAAATGTCTTCAACATTGTTGTCAGTTATACAGAAAGGTTCAAAGATCAAATCAATTATACTTTGCTGGCTGGAGAGTCGAATCAATCAGATTCGAAGACCAAATATTTTTTTACATTATTTATGAAAGTCAGACAAAATTACAGAAATCTTCATCTCGCTAAATTATTTAGCTGTAGTGTATCCACAATTGCAAATATTGTTACCCCAATCATCCATGTTATCCATTAAATTTACTGACCTCATGACATCAGTCCCTTCTAGGGATAAGAACAAACTGTCTGCCTTATCATCATTTAATCAATTTGGGTCTTGCACGACATTGAGGACATTGGACAGGCCCTTGAGATTGCCACCCCAGGATTAATGAGCCAGCAAAATTTTACTTACTCAAGTTATAGAGGAATGCACTCTTTAGTTTACAGTCATTGGGGGGTAATTACCTACATCTCAGGAGTATAAGGCCAGGTTCAATATCTGATAAAACAATTGTGCAACAATCTGGATTGTAAATCAACTGACTGCTGAGGATTTGGTCCTAGCAGACAAAGGCTTTCTGATTCAGGACCTTGTACAAGATGGTGTCTCAGTGAATATACCACCTTTTCTAAACAATGAGGCATTCACTGAAAGTGAAGCAAGGGCAACAGAGGCCATAGCAAAATGTAGAATCCATGGGAAAATGCTGAACTTTAGGATTTTAAGATATTAAGGTCTAGTCCTTCATATATTTACACTGTCATGCAGACATTATATTTCAGCTGGAATTGCAAAATAGAGAAGAAAATACTCAGAAATTTTCAAACCCCCCCCCCCCCCCATTTTTTTCATTTATTTCCCCATGCCACAGCTTTGACATGTGAAATGTCATATTCCCCCTAGAGACGCTTAATAAGGGATGGGGTAACCCTATTAGCATTGAAGGAGGAGCCAAAATCGATTGCAGTCAATCGCCCACGTTGGCTGTTAAGCCCTGAGCCAAAACAACTGGGGGATCTTCCTGTCTCAACAGTGGAAGAAATAATTTTCCCGAAGAATTTCTCACTCTATCAACTGCTGCTGAACAACTAGAGTTTATCAGATGAAAATTAAAGATAGGGAAATTGTAAATCAAATCAGTTCTTTGACTGCAGATCAGAGAGACAATCCTGGCCAGTGAACTTTCCATACGCTCGGAGTTCTGCATGAATGCAGCGCTTCTCGCAGTTCTCGACCTCCTTGATTTGGTTGTTGGAGTAAGGCTGTATATCCTACCTTTGTTACGTTGGAGGAAACATTTCAGCGATAGATTTCCGAGAAATATCGGGTGCATTCCTTTTTTCCATGAACAGACAACATCAGTCCGACGCAAGTTATAATTTCCGTAGATGAACAGAGCTGCATCATGGCTACATTTGTAAGCTCCCGTGGGCACTTGCACCGGCTCGATTTAATCACATTGTTTCGGTCAAGGTATATCCAAAAAGAAAATTATAATAAAGAAAGTTTAACAGTAGTTTTCTATAAGCTTTCAGTTCAATGTTGGCCATTTACCGCATTTCACTTATCGTCACATTATACACTATTTTCTTCATACTTGCGTGAACCTGTCTCTTGAAAACACCTTGACTTGCACTAAAGCTTTCCACATTGTTTGATTTGAAGTGATATTCACCTCGTGAAACGGATTTATTCTCATTTTCGAAGAAAGAAAGCAGAGAAGCAATTGTCACTGCACCGCCATCTTGTTTCACGAGCGTTTGTTTAGAACTGAAAATTTGGTTGCCATGGAAGCGTGACGTAACCGCTTTA
>JAHPZR010042326.1:30000-50687 GCA_019787425.1 Platygyra sinensis | reverse complement strand
CCTATATTCCCTATATAATTCCCTCTATAATCCCACTCACAAACCTAAAAATGATTACAATATTAAGAATAACAAAGAGTACAGTTAATACAATATATTAGGTAAAATATGTATAGCAAGGTCTACCTTCCTGATTACTCTTTTAAACTCATCTAACGCTATAAGGTCTCTGAATTTCCTATCAATATTGGACCAGTGCACTGGTCCTAAGTATCTGACCAAACGCTTACCATAACCCATGGTGTTAACTCTAGGAATTATAAAATTGTTCTTTCTTAAGTTGTACTGATCGCTTCTAATGAAGCCCTGCCAAGGGGAGGTCCCAGGTTGCTTGACGGAATTTTAAAATGTCTCGTGTCGGTGTTTTGTCAAGGGTTCACGTTGCTGTCGGGAATTGAGCAACATACCTTTTTTCTTTGTCAAAATTTTAATTAAATGACAAACAACGGTGCGTTACAGCTGTGCAGTGGCACACTTCTTTTACGAACAAGCAACATAACTGGGAAAACATTTTTTGATAAACTGACCTAATTAATAATGTCCCAACACTTAAATTACCTTCACATTAAAGTGGTCGAGTGGTTTAAGCGTTAGACTTTTGATCTTGGTCCTTGATTTACTGCCCTTGTCCCAGGGGGTACTTACCAATGTTTAATACGGGGAGGCGAGCAGCTCTGCCCCGAGGTCAACCCCTTACCCTTTTATATACCGTTTTGGCAGAAAAGGTTCACCTTTTATTATACCCTTTTTATTTAAAAAAAGGTACCCCTTTCACATACCTACTTTAGGAGGCTTGTTCTCATTTCCATGTAGTAGGCCTAATAAATAAACTGATACAGCTTTAAGGGGCATCTCTTGGAAAAACTAATAATTAAGGCTCTTTCAAATGCCTAAATGACCGATTTCCCCACCCTTTTATATGTACCTCAACTCTTGAAATCCTTACCCTTTTATATACCTGAAGCCTGAAAAAGGTACCCCTTTCGGGTGGAGCCTCGCCGTATAGGGCCATTATAGGGAGTACCCCCGGGCCTCTTGTATTCTTTGTCATTCTTGTGAGACCTTTTCTTCTTATGCTTTTTTCCCATCACCAAAGAATATCACAGATCAAAAGATTGACGTGACAGATCACAGATCGACAAAGTTGACAGAGATGTCACAAGAAGGAAAGCACAAGCTCAAATGACTCAAATAGCTCCGAGGTCGAAGCATGTCGCAATTTGTCATGTGAACCGACAGTCTCGTTCCAGGACCTCCCAGCGGCCATTGCCTATTTGTGAATGGCACGCGCTACACCAAACTACGTCTGCGAACTGAAGATATTTGGCCTATTTTCTGCTTTCATGTTCTTTTATGAGTTTTGAAGCTAAAAGAAAAATCACAATATACCAAACTACTTCAATTCTTTGTCGCTAATTTTCGGCTTTGAAGTCGTTGTCCGGCATTTTTTTATAGAATGGCCGCCATTTGTCGCTATTTCATTTGGGCGCTGTCGCTACTTTTTGTGCCGATGTCGCTTGTCGGAATTTACCCTGGCAGGGCCTCGCTTATAATAAACAACCTAAAATGTAATCTAGACACAAGCCGTTTTTATAGCCTTCTGTTATATAAGGTGGGTAATTTGCCCTGTGTAACAGTTCTGGATATGTTGAATGCTATCACAATAGATGGCCTTAAGTGCCCTTTCTTAATGATTTGACAAACTGCTTGATGGAACATGTGAGTCGATAACTGACTAACAGACAGCTGACTGACTAACTGTCTTGTAACTGTCCGACAGCTTGTAACTGTCCGACGGAGAACATCGCAGCTTTCCTCGATGAAGTTATGTCGCCCCTAGTGGCAAACTTAAGCACTTATGTTAAGGACACCACCCACGCTTTGGAAATTGTCAACTCGTTCGATTTCAACAATTCGAACCCTAATCAACGCTTCCTTTTTACTATGGACGTGAAGTCATTGTACACAGTGATACCAAACGACAGCGGTTTACAGGCGTTGGCTTATTTCCCCAACAAGCGTCCAGTACTCGAGCCACCACTTCGACACTAACCCGTTTAGCTGAGCTGGTACTCACGTTAAACGCGTTCTCCTTCAACCAACAGTACTACCGCCAGGTTGGTGGTGTAGCTATGGGTAGTAGAATGGGCCCTAACTATGCATGCCTCTTCGTAGGATACATGGAGGAACGCATACTGTCCTATACAGGGTTCATTCCGCAACTCTACAAGCGGTACATTGATGACATCGTAGGAGCAGCCTCTTGCCGTCGAGATGAACTGGAGGGTTTCATCACGCATGTATCCACTTCCCATCCCGCTTTGCAGTTTACTCACACCATTTCTCAAACTCAGATACCTTTCCTGGACATCACACTCAGCGTCTCAGGCAGCAGAATTAGTACTTCCGTTCACTACAAAGACACAGACACGCACAACTATTTACATTACACCTCTTCTCATCCTAAGCACTGCAAAAACGGTATTCCCTACTCCCAGTTCTTGCGCCTTCACCGCCTTTGCTCCGAGGAGGATGACTTCCTGCAGAGATGCCAGGAGATGTCCACCTTTTTCGAAAGCCGTGGCTATCCCTCAGATTTACTGCAGATTGCTCGAGAAAGGGTGTCCTCCGTCACCGCCAAGAGGCGCTCGAGAAACGTGTGCGTGAAAACGAAGGAAGGATTCCTCTGGTACTGACATACCACCCCTTGACTTCGCGCGTTAAACACATTTTGCTCAACAACTTCAACATCCTTACGACAGACCCTGTGACTGCAACAATCTTCCCAGCTCCACCTGTAGTTGCACATCGTCGCGATCTCAGCCTGCGAGATGTCCTAGCACACACCTCCGACAGGCCCAGACAGAGTGAACCAGGAACTTTCGCATGTCGACATCCCGCTGCCGAACTTGCCTATACACATCGTCCAACATCCATGTATGTGGACCCAAGAGTGCAACCACCATCCGGAACACTTTACCTGCAATCAGAGAATGTCGTATACTGCATCTTGTGCCACGCGATGCCCCAGCTATACATTGAGAGACGGTCGTACTCTACACGACGATTCGGCGAACATCTTCGGAGTATCTAAAAAAACACTCGGGTTTCCCGGTCGCAGAGCACTTTAACTCTCCCGGTCATAGTCTATCAGACATTGCTGTAAGAGGCCTAAGGAGGTGTTCTGGTTCCAGTTGCAGAACGGAAGCAGTTAGAAATGGAAAATCATTTTTAGGCTCGGCCACTATGCAACCAGATGGCCTAAATAATGTTTTCCATTTCATATAAACAGCGTGCGCATCTAGTTTTTCCCTGCGCGCTTTGTTCCGTTATTTTCAAATGAACAGTCTCGCGAACTTAACGGTTTTCACACTGAAGAAGGGCTACACTGATCCCGAAACGTTTGACACAATGATTTTTCACAATTTGACACTTTGCCTATTTCTAATGCCAGCAGTACTTTTTATTTTCTTTTGACTGACTCAACTGACTGCCTACCCCTGTCTGTCTGGAGTGTCGCATTGACTTCTACTGACTAAATGACTCAAATGCGACTCACGTTGGAATCACTGACTTCTTGCAATCACTGAATTTTACAACATAACACACCTTACAACACCATCCTTATACTGCTAACAGTACCTGATAGATATAAATAAAGCTTCATAACAAAGGTGGACACAGCAGTCCTCAACCTTGTTAATGGCATCACTGGGAAACAGTTGCATTAAACAAATTAATATTGACAAGTTTTTGCCTCCCTAAAATGCCAGCAAACATTAATCTGCATTCTGGTATGGTAAGTTATGTGGCTTGATGTTTGGTCTCTTCACTATTTATTTTAATTACATATGCCATGATTACACAGTTATTAAGAACAAGTAATCAGGTTAATACAGACCTGATTGACGAGTTTCTAGTGCACCACGGAAGTTATTCTTTGTCTCATAGGTACTTAGCCTTTAAAAAAAGTTCGGTTCAACCAAACAGTTATTATTGTTCGAAATGGGCTACAGCCGGAAATGCCATTCATTGCCTGCCTGAATGGAGCATAACAAAGAAATCAGAAACAAGCTTGGATCCAGGATCAAAGTTTTAAGCGTGTCTAGAACTTTATACAATTTCAATACTTCCTTCCAATAAACAAACTTTTCTAGGTAAAATATAATACCAGAAACATGATTTTGTAGCTGGCCTATTGTGTTTTCATGCGTGAAATGTGTGTGTTTAGGATGGAACAACAGGTGTTTTTGGGAAATAGATGAAAAACTGTTCCGTACTCAACCTTTCCAAACAAGGCATCTACGTTTTTTTACAACCTCAGTACCAACAAGTAGGTAAAGTTTCAAACATTAAAAAAAATGAAAACCATGGTTGTAAATAACAGTACATCAGCTTTAATATAACCATGCAAGAGGACTACCCCCTTTTTCTTTCATATTTTTCCGTACCATTAGTGATATTACTTACTGGGGTAATTCGCCCCCTAACCCTTCTTATCGTATCTATAACAAAAATTCCGCGATCGTGATTGGTTCTCCGCGCGCCTATTTTGTCACGTAATCGGCGCCCGATCACGTGGGTGTACCCAATTACAGCTGTCCGATTTGAACTTTTCGTAATCGGACCACCTGTAATTGGATCACCCACGTGATTTTCACGCCAATTTACGCGCGCGCTTCAATGGCTTCCTTAGCAATGTTTTCTACAGTTCAAAACTTAGGAAAAGCGCTACAGACGTTTTCGCTCAAAAAAGTTCTCAGAGGACATTTTTTTCCCGAAATTTGTTATAGATACGATTAATTAGTAATTGACCTCGTGTCGTACATTCAGGACTATCGTGCTCGTAATTTCAAATCGGCCTCGCGCTTCGCGCTCGTCCGATTTTGAAATACTCGCTCGATTACTCCCTGAATTGTACTCCACTCGGTCCAATTACTATTACTAATTTGTTAGTTATTTGAGAGGTCAATATCCTTTGTACTTTGATTTAGGCGTTTTATTATTCCATGTAAAATTTAACTGGGGTAATAATGTTGTTGTTGTTGTTTGCTGTTTGACAACACTGTGACCAAAATTGCTATAATTAAGTGTTAACAATACAGCACCTGAACACCAGAAACAGCAAAGTACCAGCACTCACCCACTGAGTACTTCATCAAACATTTTAATCTCTTTTTCACATGGGATTCCTTTTCCACTGGTGATATCAATCAAGCTCGCCACAAAGAAGTGCCCTGAGAAAAAGGTATAAGTCCTAGTTATTGTTTATTATCCATAACAAACATTAACATCTGCCAGACATTAGTTGCATGACTGTGTACTAAGGAGGCTGAGAAAATATAGGTAGCATAAATGTACACCTTATGCAATTTAAATTAGTATCTACTTATTTATTTTAGTACCTCTTTGTTGCCAGTAGCCATTTTGAGCATCCTGTCAACATATTCTCGTGCCTTGTAATGTCGTCCTGTATGCCACAGGAACATGCTACCAAAATATAGTGCCATCTCACCACATGACTGTCGATCTTGCCTGAGCTTGGTCTCTAGCTCTTGAACTGCTTCCCTGTCAACAAGTTTTGCTTTCTTGTGTGCATGGATTAGTGCCATGGTGGCACACAACAGCACATCTGGCTTTTCTTTGATCACTTCCAGTTCTCTGTATTGCCTCAGAGGCTCTGTCTGTAATCATATTTATATAGTAAATCAGGCAACTTACAGAACACCTGTTTCTAACTGTTGGCAATACTACATGTTCTTCATATTGCACACATCCTCTTTGCCATGAATACGGTCATCTCCAGCTACAACAGACGCCCTTAGGACCAATCTACATAATGTACACTTTGGTGTCTCAGGAAACATTAAAAGGCTTAAGCAATAGCTAAATGAGCTTAATTCCTTCAAACCCAAGTTTAAAATCTGGCCCCAGCATGAGGCATTTCCACAAGATAACATGACAGTTGTATGTGATGGAGCATGTACATCCACAAACAAAAAGACTTTTCTCTGTAAAGCTTAACAAGGTATACATAGAAGCAAAATGTTGAAGAGTAACCAGAGGCAATCCGACTGAAATTTAAAGTCCCTTTTCCTTTAAGTGGTACTATGATGAAAATCGCATCTTTCCAATCGAAGCCATTTTAAAACATAAAACAGTAATCTGTATGGAGAAGTAATTCCTGTTTACTGTCTCAAATATCTTTGTTTGTTCCAAAGATATTCAAGTTTTTAAAATATTATGCAAATTAGCTTAGTGATGATCTCAACCAAATTTGATCAAACATGATGAAAAAAGATATCGGCCCAATTTGTGTCGGAAATGTTTGATTCTTTGCAGGGAGATTCTATTAAATGTTTCCACAATACAAGCTTAACAGTTTTGCTGCCATGGCAACATACTGGGTTCCACACCTCCCCAATATTAAGGCAATTCTGACCACTTTGGTGTTCCAATTCATATTTGCAAATGGTGCCTGGTATGCATTATTAATTATCCAGCAACCATATAAATACATGTATGTTACCGTTGCGTTTGTGGCCTAATGTTTAACATTTTTTGAGCTGAAAAACACTAACAAATTTAAATCAAGTGGGTGGAGACTGGAAAAGAGTGAGTTGCCATGGCTGTAGGTGTGTTTCCTGAAGAACTACTAGCCTACCAAGTTTCAATGGTCTACAACAATTGGCCAAAATAGCTCTACTTATATACTTGATATAATATTGGGTGACGTCATCAGTAGTCTCAAATGCATATTTTACACATTTTTCTGCAGACTTAAATATACTCCAGAACTAATGCATACATTTACAAATGGTAAATGATGTTTTTATCCTCTCATGGAATTCTATGTGATACACCTAAAAAATCAAGGGCTAAAAATTTGATCTTAGTACCAGTTAACCCTTTGGTGAAGGCCCTTTTTTGACTTGTTTCACTTAAAAATGGGACCATCCTTTTGCGTTTAACCAATTTTTCAGTGCAATATTTCATTTTAAGCAAAACAAGTGGACATCCAAGAATATGTCATTAGTTTTACTTTCATTAGTGTTGATTAGTTGACCAGCGGTAATTTAATTCCCATTGAAATGTAACGCAACACCATTTTTTGAAGGAAAAATGTCTAATTTATGTCTTTCTTTTGCAGTTTATTTGAAACTGTGGAAAAGAAAGTTTGGCGTGTAATGCATAATACAACTCCTCTGAAAATTTGAGTAAAATATCTTGAAAACTGACAAAATTATGGTGGCTAATATTGGACCGATATTAATGGCAAAGCTAAGTAAAATTTCCACTGTTTTTAGCGTCCAATACGTCATCGTTTCATTAAAAACCATGGGTTACGCTCGTGATGAATACCAGATACAAAAAATAAACACGGTGGCCGGGGACGATCACGGAACCCGAGTCACGGAATTAGCGTTTGAAGCGGTCAAAAGCAGTTCGAACTCTCTGACAATCTTCCCGAACAACGGGAATCTGTGAAGGTTTTTTGGGGGCAACGATGTCTTTATTAATCTCCCTGCCGGTTTCGGAAAATCTTTCATCGTTCGATACCTGCCGATTGTCACGGATATTGTTCATTCTAAACCAAAACATGCAGACATGACAAGTGCCTAAAATGTAAATCCTGTGGGGCTGTGAATGCTAACCGAACGTTCAAAGCGGCAAAGAAAATAAACATACCATTGCGTTAGCAACTCCGAACAACATTTCAGTAAAACTTTTACATTTAAGTATGCCTCTCCAGGTAATTCCGTGATCGCCGCCGTGTTTGTTCTGTGTATCTGGTATTCATCGAAAGCGTAACCATGGTTCCACGAGATCCACTCGTCCAATCATGGTGCCCGAAAGAACAGCCATATGCAAGAGCCAATTAGAACCTATTATAAAAAACCCTGGTAACACGCGGGGGCAGAACAAGCTAACGGTCGCTGATTCGCAGACGGACTATACCGGGGTTTAGTTTCGTCTGCAACACAGGCTATCCAAATGGGACCTTGCAAAAGTTGCAAAATTCCATACAAACCCTTAAAGTGTACTGCGACCAAAAAAAGACAATTCTTTTTTTTTTATGGATTTCAAACTATGTTAACTAAACACTAACTGGCCCAAGTTTTAAGTTTTGATTTTAAAAAGGCACCTGTTTATTTTAACTGGAATTTTCTTATTTATTGGTCCTGCCATTACTAACTTTAAAATCTTAAGAGAGCTGGGTCAAGGAGAAAATGATGTCAAAGACTCACTAGTTTAAGAATGCAATGCGTGTGTACGAGGCTGAATTAATATGCAGCACGGGAGTTTCGGGCTTTCAGACTTTTAAACCCGTGTTTTGCATATATAATGTATTGCGTTTAATGCGCTGAAATCTTAAGCTAGTGAGTAAATGACGTCATTTTCTCTAGATCCAACCCTCTGATGTCCTGTCGGTCAGTTTTGAACGTGAGTAATGGCAGACCGTGAAATCCAAAACTACATGTACACTCAAAATAAACAGCCTTCGGATAAAACTCAAAGCTCAAAATTTTGCTAGTTAGGTGTTAGGCAAACACACTTTAAAAATCTGAAGAAAAAAGGAAATGATTTTTTGATCATAGTACTACTTTATAATTTTGTCGCCTGTCTTCCCAATCCATACAAACTCTCTATTTTGGGTGACTTTTGAAGAGCTGCTATTTTGCCATTTTCCTCCTCCAAAATACTTCTATTCGTGGTTAAGACTCTCAAATTTAGTTGATCTTTCATTTGAATATCTTAGTTTTTCAAACAAACAGAAAACAACCATACTCTTTCCCAGTCCTCTCACGTTTCTGCACTGGCCTATAGCTTCTTTGCATTGGCTATGAAGGTTCAGGACATTACAAATCGATAGAAATTGATCATCGAAAACTAATCGATTACTCGATATTACTCGAGAATTGTTCATCGATTAGCTAAAAATAATCGATAAATGAATGGCTTGGTGCAAGACAGGCATAAGTGACTTTTTCGGGTAAAATTTTTTTTCCTTCAAAAGTGCCTGAATTTTTGCATGTGCTTTTCAATTAAGTGATAAAACATTCCCTTGTATTTTTTTCGGCTGGTTTGCACTTTGCTTCTGAGAAAAACGAAGTCAAAATATCGAAGCGTGCACAATGAACGCATTACAAAGTGGAACAAGAGCATTTCAGCCAAAAAAAGATACAGGAGAATGTTTTTCTACTAAATTGAAAAGCACATGCAAAAATTCAGGCACTTTTGAAGGAAAAAAAATTTTACCCGAAAAAGTCACTTATGCCTGTCTTGCACCAAGCCATTCAAATAACCGATGATCACAAGATTTGACATGAAAGACAACCCAAGATTTGTTTACTTGGCCAAGAGAACAGGTCAACTCATAAGAAGGGTTTTGTCTTACCATAAAACCTCTCCCGTTCCTGGCTATTAAATCTGTGATAACCAGGGTAGTGATAACTCATTCGCATCTGAAGAAATCTTTGAAACTGGAGCTCGAGTGAACACAGCACACTGTTAACACTGCAAACAGTTCTATCACAGCAGGGCCCAGCGTCAAAGAATATAATGCAAGTAAGAAAAACGTTCACGAAAAGTTTCATATTTTGTCCCTCGAAAGCAAATACTTAGAGACTTGAAACAAAACTTGCAATATAAATGAGCCTAAACAATAGCAACTTCTAAAGGCAAAAATCAGAAATACACAATTGCGTACAGCGGGAGTTGTGTAGGGCCTGTCACAATTATTTAATTTCGCTGTAAATTGATGAAAATCGATTGAAATTGAACTCTAATTACCAAAATTGATCAAAGTCGATTATCACAAAAAACTCTGCTATCGATTATTATCGATTTTCGATATTAATCGATTGATTTTTATCGAAAAATATTGATTAACAATCGATTTTATAGAGTACCGAAATTATCGATTTTTAATATATGGCTAGGTTTATAGCCGATACAACGCATGCTCTGATTGGCTAAGAAGTGCAGCTTAACACCAGGGCATTATTCTCCCGTAATGCCCACAGGCCGATTACGGATTATACAAATTAGGAAAGGAAAAAACACGAAAGGTTATCCAAAGCTAGACCACATTTGCTTTATTTACACTAAAAATCGTTGTGATACAAAACGTTGAGTGACAATTAACATTCAGAGAGTTAATTTATTACTTTTTGAGGAAAATATGAAGTTACTTCGGCAAATTACGAACGAGTTCATTGGTCAGGAAGAAATTGAAATGTTCATACATTGACATCAAAAAGCAGAACCACGAAAAGAAATTAAGGACAACGGCCAGTGAAATGAAAACATTTTCAGCGATATTTGTCCTCAATAAACAAAGGAAGCATAGTAGAAGTTTTTGATTTACCAGCTGCTGTCCTTGACCACTTATTGGCAAAGTTTTTTTAAGATATTGGAAAATGGATGGTGACGATTATGAACCTGACACCCTGTCGGGTTTCAGCAGGTTTGCAGCTGAAGTATACATGAGAGGTTTCCTTTCCAAAGGCAGGTCTCCCGGCCTTCCACCTTCTTGTTTCTTTCACCATTCAAAAGGCAATTGGTGACACTAGAGCAGTACAGCAGTCAACATCAGCAAATTCTCTTGCTGTAACACAAGCCAGTTTAAACATCTTCAAGGACCATCAGATTTAAACATTTGAGTGGTTTATTTTTTTTCCGGTGTGGACATTCGCAGCATCTCTGAGCGCCAGTTCAAGATCTTTAACGGGCCAGTAACTAATTAATCCAGGAAACTAGAAAAGGCGAAGAGTTTTCATCAAAAGTGACAACGAAGAGTAGTGCTGATTACGTTCAAATTGAATTTTCTTTTACCGACAGGCCGCACGTCTTTTGACTGCAAGTTTGAAGCACTTTTCTGTAGGGATTGATGTTGGCGGTTGATTCTTGAGAATGTCGATGAAAATTCTCTCGTCATATAGGAACACAACTGTACTAAAATACTTTTTGTGGCCGTATTGATCATTGTTTTCCAAAAAACTTTATTTTCTTGACAGGACAGAGTATGCATAAGTTCGCTGAATTGATTTGAAAAGGTGAATGAATAGATAAGCGTGCGCATCACCGGATGTGAAGTAACAACTTCCCCTTGAATTTAGATTTTTTTCTTTCTTTAGAACCATTATTACATGTATTATTTTGTTAGCCATATAATAAACAACTTAATGACCTCGACCGTTCAGTCATTACAGGAAAATCTCAAACCTCGGCCTACCGTAAATCGCTTGGTCAATCGGCAAGGCCTCAGTTTGAGATTTTCCTGTAACGACCTTACTCTCGGTTATTAATTAGTTAGTTACGTCCTGAAGGTTATAGAAGTTCCTGTCGTATACCTGCCAACTTTCTCTGAGATATAAATGTGAGATTTTCATCCTGGGAGTGCTGGGATTTTGAAGACGACACGATCATTTCCGAAGATTCCCGAAGAAGTGTGAGGTCTTCCAAAGACGCCGAAGTCTTCTGAAGTCTTAGGACACGTATAAATGCAAGCTCGCTCCCAGTGCTTTTCAACTCAACAATAAATTATTAGAGATCACGAGGAAGGTATTGTCATTTATTCATTTTACACATGGTTTTTGGTCCTTACATGGGTCTGAGTAAACACATTTTTGGAAATTGTGTCAAGCAAGATGGTAACAACTCACACTTTTTAATCAGGCGTGAGAGATGGCAGGTATAATGGGGTTTCGACAAAACACTGACCCCCTACTGACCCCCTATATAATCAATGGGAAAATGAAAATTAAAAAAGCCCAGAACTATCAAGAGACCCGATTCAAGTTCATCAATAAATTTTGCTCACCTGAAATGTCCAAGATGGCGGACACGTTGCAGATTTCCGACTCTTGTTCTCCTTTTACTGTTTAGTGGAGGTTTTGTTGACAGAAAATCGAGCACAGAATAATATTGAATATCATCAAATATTGTTTTTGTACACATTGGGAAATGAAGCAAAGAGAAACGCTGACAAATTAACAGGCTCGCGAAAGGATCGCGATGGACTGCTCGTGCCACGAACATGTGCGTAAACATCAACCGGAAGACGAATTTCATAAGTTAGTTCCAGGTCCCCGCCTAGTTCTAAGAACTGTAGCCGCTGTGGTATTAACCTTTTGGACAAGCCAGGTGGATTACTTTCTCCTTGGTGCATGAAATTGTCAAAAAGACCACGGATTGTCAAGTTAACTCAATCGAATCTTACCGTCCATGACTAAAGCCATGTGCAACGTAGTTTGTGCATGCGGAAGGCGAGGAACCTGGGATTACAAGCTTGCCATAATAAACTTCTGGTTGATGTAATCGTGTGTGTTTCGCTCACAGTTAGTTGCGTGCGAGTTAATTTGCCAGAACTTCCTGGCTATTTTTATTGCTTAATTTTCTAGCGGGTACAAATACCATGCTTGCTGATATTCCAACTTATTCTGTGCTCTATTTTCCGTGACAAATCCTTCAGTCAAATGAGAAGGAGTCGGAAATCTACAACGCGACTGCCATCTTGGAAGTTTCAGGTAAGCAAAGTTTATTGATGCACTTGAACCAGGTCCGATTGATAGTTCTGAGCTTTTTTAATTTTTATTTTCTCATTGATTTTATAGGGGGTCAGTAGGGGGGTCAGTAAGGGGGTCAGTAAGGGGTCAGTAGGGGGTCAGTTGACCTTGGGTCAGTGTTTTGTCGAAACCCGGTATACTGTGGTGAAAAGGAAAAGGTCATGCCATATCAAACATTTCGGGGCCTTGTGCTGCCAGTCATTTAAGCTTAGTATATATGTCTGTAATCAGATCACTGACCTTCCATTAAAACTCCAAATGCCTTCCAAAATATCAACACTGGGTCGTTGCCATATTTCTTCAGGCTCTCGAGACAGGCATTCTGCAGGTGTCTGTAGTACTTTTCGCGACAGTAGTAGTTGATATAAGCCTATTAAGATATGAAAAAAGAAAACTATTTAAGACAACGATAATTGCAGCAAATCTTGCTGCTGTAGATGGCAACGAATAATATGCTTATAGCAACCGAAGACGCCGCAAAAAGTCTATCTTTCGAATTTTCAATATTTGTTCCGAGCCATGTAATTACTTACCAGAGTGACAGTATCACTTGAAGCCATTTTAGATATCTTATGAGCCCTCTTTTAAATTTGTGAAAAATCTACAGATTGTTATGCTAAAAGACGTAATGTTTTTAGTAACCAAACGTCCGCCATTTTGTTTCCCTCGTAAATTCTTTTCCCGTGATCCTTTCTATCATTCCCACAAGCCTTAGGGGCAGTAAGATTCAATATGGCGGCGGTAGAGGGCAGTTTGGAAGAAGAAGCTCTAAAGCGTAGAGAGCGCTTAAAAGCAATGCGAAAGAAAAGTGGAATGGCAGATGAACAGGTATCTGAGACGCATGAAATATTTTGCTAGTGATTTCGCTTATTTTTAAAATCGTTCAGATTATATTGTGTAGATTGTGTCGAAAAATGCCGAGACGTAAATCATTGTAGTCAATGAAGTGATCACATCGCATGTTATCGCATATTCTGCACTAAATTCACACTCTTTGTTTGTGATTTACAGGCCTCAGATGAGAGTGATTCCTTAAGAGGGGAAAAAAGAGCTTTAGATGACACGTCTCAACCCTCGTAAGTGGCCATTCAGTAAGAAACAAACATAGATCCTTGTTGTGTCTAGTTGGTTTACCGGTACACAGAAGGAAAACATATTGTACTCCTTTTACGAACCTTTGTTTAGCTGTTGTATATTGTTGAGTCTTTTGTATCGGGTCTTGTGTACCGGTACACAACACAAGAACAAAAGAAACATTCTCCCCCCCCCCCCCTCCCCCCTTTCAAACCTGGCCACAAAATATGAAACATCTGCACATATCGGGGCAACCCTAAAACCCGGAGACCGGAAACCGGAATCCGGAACCGGAAACCGGAATCCGGAATCCAGAATCTGGATGCAGAAACGAGAAACCGGAATCCGGAATCCGGATTCCACAAATCAAAGAAAACAAGTTCTTCAAATTCACAAAAATTATTTTGCATAGCTTTTGCCTGTAAAAAAAATAAGAGGCCAATCAAAAAAAACTCCTCAAACTTTTAAACAAAAATTCCCCAGCTGTTAAAGTTCATAAAATAAAGTGCCTTGTAATATGAGTCCAATCACCCTGAGAGGGTCTAGAGTAAGCTTGCTAGTAGTTGCCTCTTTATTTAATAAGTGATCTGCAATTTACCTGAGGTATAAATTTGGCCTTTCTATCTGGTAGAAACTGAGCAAGATAGAAAACACGGTCTCCATCAGTAACAGCCCCTGTACACTGACGGTTTTCGATGTCCAAAGGCTAACCTGGCTATTCTAAATATTTTTTTTTCCAACAGATACGAAACTAATTCCAGAAGAACACTATATCCACACTAATACTGTTACAAATCACCACCGCATTTTGCTGCTGACCTTCGTATCAAAACAATTTATAGAAATGTTGTCTACTTTTCGCTTGCGAACGGATTGAACCACATGTTTTTAAAGACGTTAAAAGCTAGAAACTCACCGCAATAGGTTGCTGCTATTGTGCTACCCCCTAGTCTTCTCAGAGCTTACTGATCTAGACAAGAACCCCGCACTCTTAGTAGTACCAAGTTGAACGAAAGATGGATAACTTAGCTTGCGTGCCTGCGAGCAGGCTCTCGTGTTTGGACCAAAGGACGCGAGCGGAGAGCCCGCGAGAAGGCTCTTGCTCAAGTGCCAATGCATAAAGACACTAGACACTAGAGCCTGCTCAGATGCACTTTATTTTGATTCTTATAATCCGAGCCCTCACAGACGGAAAGTTTTTGTTTTAAAACAGGTTAAGTTTGAGGATTTTTTTGCTTGGCGTCTTATTTTTTTTTACCGGCACAAGCTATGCAAAATAATTTTCATGAGTTTGAAGAAACTTGTTTTCTTTGATTTGTGGGATTCCGGATTCCGGGTTCCGGTTCCGGTTCCAGTTCCAGTTCTGGATTTCGGATTCTGGTTCCGAATTCCGGTTTCCGATTTCTGGGTTTTAGGGTTGCACCACATATCGCATGTCAAGTTATTGAATGGATTTAATATATATGTCATAATTCATGCCATTCTTTACAGTTACTTCTTCTGATGGCGCTTACATATATTTACTGCACCTCCTTAGAGAAAAAAAGAGTCCTTGCTTTCTGTTTTAGCTCCACCGAAATCACACCTGAGTTTTCACTATGTTGATGTCGTTTTTATAGACCTCCACCCAGGCTGATAAAATTTAGAAACTACCAACCCAAAGATGAAACATTAAAGGACAAGAAGATGCCAAATGCAAAACCTCTATCAGGTGTACTGCTGTAAAATAAAACTAGCATGTTTCATTTTGATTTGTAGTCATGTAAAAACTGGGTGATGTCTTATCATCATAAAAGCAGGACAAAGCGTTTATTGTAAATTTGGAATGGGTTTACAGTAAATTTGGAATGGGTTTACTGTAAATTTGGAATGGGTTTACTGTAAATTGGGAATGGCAGTTGGAGCAGAAGGGAATAGAGACTAGACAGGCAGCTCTCTCTTAAATGGGTCCTTGTGTTCGATTAATATATTTACCTGTAAAATTAAAAATGACCATGCATCATTGGATTATGATGCATGCAGACAAACCTATATGAGGGTCCACAAATTTAGGGTTCTCAGATCTGCTTTCCTGCTCAGAACTTTTCTTTCCA
This sequence comes from Platygyra sinensis, assembly GCA_019787425.1. Classification (NCBI taxonomy): domain Eukaryota; kingdom Metazoa; phylum Cnidaria; class Anthozoa; order Scleractinia; family Merulinidae; genus Platygyra; species Platygyra sinensis. Next base: position 34,948 of record JAHPZR010042326.1, on the reverse strand, counting down.
AATGAAGGCATTCCTGCTCGCACATCCTTTTTGCAACATGTGCCGACTGAATATGTAATGTTTCTGAGTCATACTTTGTTCAGTAAATCACTATTACCACCATCCAATATGCCCATCCTGGTCAAAACAAGACAAGCGCTCTACAAAAGGTTGAAAGACTAGAAAAACTAGAAACGGTTGGGGGAATCAAGATTACATACGCAAGCATCATTGATGTCAGAGGATCACAATAGGACTCGAAGACTCCATACAGTCTCATGCTAGTAACTTAGTCAAGCAATAATGGATATCTGTGACAGAACCTGACAGGGTATAGAGCCGTTGATATTCATTAGTTGAAACCCGACAGAGCTATATTGTACATACACAGAGGTGTTAAAGGCTGGTCAATTTATTAGGTCACATAAGAACTGAAATCCTGTTTCCCTGATTCCCACTCTGTTCCCCTTTCAAATCTGGCATAACAAACATGAAATCCTGCTCCCTCTTGTAATTGTAATTCCTGCTTCCTGTCCCTATTTCCAGCTCAAATCAAGAGTATCACAGTGAAAAAAAAAAACAAATCTCCCATCCCGCCAAACCTATTCGGGACCCTCAAATATGGAGTTTGATAACATGGCTTTGCAAGCAGTAAAACTATGTTATAATATGTTGTAGTAACCAGTAGTTTTGTAGACTGTTGATTATAATGGCATTGAATTGACCTCTGCTCTGTTTATTTCTGTGAGAGATGAGCAATTCTCTGCCAAGGTACATAATATTTATATCTTACTTTACATTCCATATGGAAATTGTTTTAATTTTCCTTGACAAAGTCAACAAAAGTTTTTTTCTGACCAGTACTCTTAATGTTCAGTTGAAGATGAAGTACAAGAGCACCTAGAAAAAGCTAAAGCTGAGAAAGTTATAGATGAAGTGGTAAGAAGTGCATTTAATTTAATTGACAGCTATTATCCTTTTGTATCATCAGGTAAACAATCTGCCCTCTGACAATTCTCATCAAGTAGTGGATCTTAAGATTCAAATTGTAAAAAGATGAAAGTTGTTATTAAATAAAACAACGGTAACTGACTAATATATTTAATTTTACCAGCTAGGGTTTACCGTTTTTGTTGTACTAAATTGTGGATTTCCACAGTCCATTTTCTTCAGAGTAAATGAAGTTTGTTTAACAGAGCTTGTGCTTTTCCTATCCTTAAATTTTCTCATTTCAGGATCTGGCTAATTTAGCACCAAGAAAGCCTGACTGGTTAGTTGATCCACTTGTCTTTATGAATCCTTTTAATTTATTGGATGTGTTTATTATGTCAAGAAAGGGACATTTACCTGTGACACATATTGGATGGGTGTCTGTTGTAAATTGTGCAGTCCTGTTTCCCGGAAAAAAAGTTTTTTTGACAGTTACTATAGAACATGTAAACGAGAAGACCTTTATCGTTGTGTATTGTATTGTGTGTTCTGTCTTTATCATAAACTTGTAAGGCAAATAGTATCAATCTTTATTTTAGGAAGTACATGTACATGAATAGACTGCTTACCAGTACTTGCCAGCCACAGGGCAAGAGAGACATATACATGTACAAGTTATATTGAGCCCTATAACACTACATACGGAATACAAGAACAACAGAATATTAGAAAAACTTATTTCCTTAATATGGCCAATGTGTTTTCTGTTTTCAGGGACTTGAAGCGTGACGTTGCAAAGAAGCTTGAAAAGTTAGAAAAAAGAACACAAAGGGCAATAGTTGAACTTATAAGTAAGTTGTAGATACTCAATATGTGACTGTGGGACATTAAACGCAAGTGAATGCAGTTCTAAGGAAGTGGCAAAAAGAGGAATACTGCACAGGTTGCGTTCACAGCCCTTTATAGCCCTTTATTTTCTCATATCTTTATTCGATCATTGAAATCATTGAACGTGTGGATAGAAACGTGAGAAAACTGGACGCCAGCACAAAACGGGAACGGCAAGGTCTCGGTTTAAGATTTTCCCGTAAACACCTCACTCTCTGTTAACATGTTGTTAATGAAAACCATTTCTAATAGATACGAAATTGTAGTACTGTCATCCACTGAAGTCATTCACAATTGATTTTCTCTCACGTTTTCCAGGAGACAAGTTACAGCAAGGGCAAGATTTAGCTGCAGCAGTCAACGCTGCAGCCTCGGAACAGAACTATGAAGCGGAGTGAAGATTGTCTGATGAAAACAACTGTCAAAAACAACAGTTCTACGTCACTCTGGAAACGTCTGTGAAGAGACTGGGTACAGTCTCCTGTCAAGCTGTCATCTCCGTGGCACACGAATGCCGTTTTGTGCCACGCCTACTTGGTATCCAAGTTTGCTGTCAGATTCTCGTGACAGAAGATAGAAATCCAGAAGCAAGTCTCAGTTACTCACTGTACAAATGCCATGTATATAGACGTGAGAGCTTCAATACCAAAATCTACTATATTATTTTGAATGCCATGGAAATAAATTTGTGCTCTTTTTCTGTATTCCATGCTGACGGTTTGTGAAGTAGTTTAGGATGTTAGCATGTGGTAAACGTTAAGTACAAGTTGATAAAATAGTACAGGAAAAAGGATCACATTAGCGTCACACTCCATCAAGAACGCGGCAAAACTTCGTCTTCTTCTGCAGGCTGATGTAATGTTTCAATTCTTGAAAAATTTGCGTCCCTGCACGTCTCTTGAAAAATAATAATAAAATAACAACTTCACACTGGACTCTGTTTTCATGATGTCTTAAGCCCTGGTCAAACGGCCCATGATAGTCGACGATAGTTGACAATAGTCCATGATGTTTGAAGCGTGCTTCCGTTTGACCACCAACTATCATGATAGTCGATGATAGGTTATCTCGTTTGACCACGTGTATGATAGTTTTTTTTGTCAGCTGTTTTCCCGAAAATCGGCGGGCTCGTTTAAAATGGCCGCCAAAAGTTCCTCGCGAGGCTCAGCTGCAGCTTCAGAAATTCGTGTTTATATTCAAGATAATAATCATGACAAAGAAAATAGTGAAGACCAAGATAACATAGAGAAGATATCTTCCGAATAAAGCGTCAACTCGCAAGAATTAGAAGATACACCGCAAAAAAGTAGCGTATCACTAAACATTCATCGGGTAAGATGGCAATGCGGCGAGATGAAAAGTAATGCCTTGATATTACGTCTAATAGACGAATATGTGACCCGGCCCTGCTTTTGGAACATTTTTTCGTACCACTGCCGATGAACTATCGTCAACTATCGAGAAATTCTTTGGCCGTTTGACCAGGCCTTAAAAACTATCATAGTTTTTCAGGAACTGAAAGCCTTGTGGCGCTCATGTGTCTCAAAATTTGCACTCACGAAGTTGAGATTGCACTTTCTTAACATGGTCATGTCTCCAGTAATAATGTTTTGTGGAAAGTCTTCCCTGAATGAAACTATCAAGGGGTAATATTTCATTTTGTACGAAAGACTGGAGTACAAGTGGAACACCGGTGTTGTTTTAGCCATCTCATTGCATTTTTACTTAGCTAATAAAGGTGAGCAACAGACGAAAGAAGTTTTTCAAATTTGATTTCGCAAATTGAGTCATACATGTATATAAAGTCTATAGTAACAAAACAGACGTGTCTAAATCGTGAAATTTTGACACAAATATTGCGAGTGAAAACTGAAACACGAGGAAAAAGTGAAATGTGCCGACTGAAGCGATGAAAACTGCAAGTTTTAGAAAAAGTAAGACTGTGCCGCCACAAAATAACCCGGCTATCCGACTGTGAAGCAATGGCAACCAGTAATTGGCAAAAATAGGACTGCTGCCACAAAATCAGCCTTTCCGACTATGAAGCAATGGCAACTGCTAGTATTAGCAAAAATAACACTGTGCTGCCACAAAATATAAAGCGTACGTCTGGATAGGCTGAAGGGTATTATAAATGTCAGTCAGTACAGTAGAGCTGCTGCAGGCCGGAAATTCTAAATAACTACTCGCCTCTGGTTTTGAAGAAAAATATAAAAAAAGCCTCCGTGGCCAGTCGAAAACGAAAGCGTATCATATGGTTCGAAAGTCTGCTTACCGCGTCATTGTTATTTTGAAGGAGACGCCGTTTTGTCAGCTGCCAGAAGTATGAATTTCATTCTGAATTGAATTTCTCATCAAACGGTAAGTACAGTAAGTTTAACTCAAATTTTGAAGCAAAAGAACTAAAGAAAATAGTTTTATCATTAAGCTTAACTGTACATTACATGAAGACAGAAATATTTGGCATTTATAAATGGCAGTTCCCCATTATCAGATAAGAACTAGGCATACGTGATAAACCTCGCGCATTATATAATACTGATAACATATTTTTTGTAGTAGAAAAGTATTAACCTCAGTACATCGATTCTGACATACATTCTGATAGGTGGACTCTTTAATGAGAAAAATTGTTCTTTAAATGACTGAGATCTACGTTTTAAAATTAGGTTGCTTTGTGTTAGTTGAAAAGGATGGAAAAGAATACATGAACAAGGATGTCAGGTGATGATTCTTCTGTTATGTTGCAGACACTGAGTATCTGTTGTGACCTGACGTGCTGTCACGAGATTTTGAAGTGGATTTTGCTCTGTGAAAGAGAATTAGTGGTGAGTACACATTTGATTTAATTCAGGTTTTTAAACCGCGCAGCCGGAGGCTGGGCGGTTTCTTGCTCTGCCTTCGGTTTTTTTTTTTTTTTTCGTTTTGTCGGTTACAAATCCCAAACCTCCGCGGATGATGTCATCATCAGCCAATTACAGACCATTTCTAAGCTCTTTTCTTCATACCTCCCCTCAGGAGAGTTTTGCCTAGTTAGCGAATTAAATAAACTTTGCGGTTAGTTGGGGAGGGTTTATTTGGTCAAAATTGGGCGAAAATCACTCGGAGATGCACGTCAAGGCATTTGCAAGGATAAAGAATGTAACTTAGG
>JAHPZR010042326.1:0-25000 GCA_019787425.1 Platygyra sinensis | reverse complement strand
CAATGACCTCCTGACTTTCGCCGATGCCTGATTCAGTCTACATTAGACGTTCCCAGATCTTCAGGATAATAAAATTCGCTTCGTGAAAATTCGTCTTCCTCGTTCTTATCGTAAGCTCTGTAAAATATCAATCTTTTAGGTAGTTTCTCTGCGAAGAAGAGCGTATTTACACGTTTTCTTTTCGTAGTTTTCGCTGCAAATTTTGAATTTGCCGGCTTTCGAAAACAGAAAAAATACACAGCTTATGACCGTTTCCATGGAAACGGTCAGTATGGCGAAATCCCGACCAAGAAAGAACCAATCAGAACGCTCGGATTTACCTCAAGCCTATCTTGCCATATAATAATGACCAAGATTTCTTTTACAAAAATTTCAACCAGTAGAATACCACAAAAAAGGTTTTAAAATTTGAGAAAAACAATAAATTATGTAAAACCACATTGCAGAACAGAAATCGAGAATATCGCGACTTTTTTGCGAGCTAGACGCAAACAGTCGTCACCATGCAGACCTCATTTCATCCTTTGGCTTCTGTTTTAGTGTGCCATAAATTGTAACAAAAAATAAATAAATAAATAAATAAATAAATAAGTCGCATCAGCGTGGACAACCAGTGAGACAACATATGTTGATATCAAACACGTGCAATGTGACACACACGAGCCGGTTCAGCACTATATATAATCCCCGCTTCGATTATCGAAATAATACAGAAAACTACTTTCTTAATTACTTTCGAAACCTTCTGAGGTGTTTTCGTCCTAAAACCCATCTTTAGGATCTTTGAAGTCCTTTTAATGCAAATTTATCCTAGAATCTGCGCCATTTCGAGGTGAAATTACTGATCGCGCCAAAATCGTCATGTAGGCCATATGGGAGTGTCTTAGCTCAACCGAAAAATTAACTGGACCACCGTGCGCGCCTGTTTCCCGCTTCCATTGAAACTACCCATGTTTTTGGCCTCTGAGCCGAAAACCTGCGGGGCATTAATTAAATTATTACTTTGAAAGTCGAGAAATGATACTCACTTACCAACTTACCAAAAGAGTTTCAGGAGCTTTTTTGCTCTTCTGCGTACGAATTTAACCAAAGATAAACTCTCCACTTGATCACTGTGTGATGAATACATGAGGCCATGTCAGCAGGAACTTCGCCACCGCTGGGGAGGGAGGGGGTTAGGCCCGTTTCAAACGCCGTGCTAAAGTCGTGCCGAACTAAATTCAATTTGGCTCGACTGTAGCACGACATTGGCACGACTTGGTTTCAAACGTCGAGCCATGGTCAAGCTTAATTCACTCACTGGGAATTCACTGAGCGTTTAGAAAAGAGACGATATTACGAACCAGCGGTTCAACGGATAAATCCAAAATGATAATTTTAGTTATTTACTTATTTAGTTCGGCACGGCAATAGCACGCCGTTTGAAACCATGCCGTGCCAAAGTCGGGTAGCACGACAGAGCTTGCCGTGCTACACGGCAGAGTCGAACCTAATTCTTAAATGGTTTCAAACGCCGTGCTACAGCCGCGCCAAAGTCGAACCTAAATAATGAATTGAGTTCGGCACGACTTAAGCACGGCGTTTGAAACGGACCTTATGCTCCGTAAAATTGGAAAGGAACATATGTCACCCTTCTTGAAGGCCGTACCCTATTTTAGGCCGAAACATGTGATTTTCGTGCCCTATCAGTTCAGACCTGATCTAGACCCAAATCTAGAACAGGTTCAGCCTGCGGCATTGTTTTTTGGTTAATTTGGGAAGGGCTTCAATTGCCTCAAATTCCAGAGGATTTCTGTAGCGCACCGGGATTGTACCTGACCCTAAGGATGAGTGGTAACAATGACGATAATTTCTAATAAGAATTAAACCTCAGTATTGTAGACTAGAGTGCAAAAACCATACGAACTATAACACCTAGATAGCCAAATTCCAAACCAGACCTACATGCACCGCTCAGAAATATGCCCTTTGATGCTGCACGCACCTACTCAGCTCAGTATGGTGAAATTAGTTCGTCCGCTTAATACCAACGAAGTTTGAACCCCTTGCCTCGCTTAATTAAAAATAATGTTTAGTTTGAATAGCATAGAACAGAGCCGAGGTTGCAATTCTTTTGCAGGCAATTTTAACACATCTGCATTTTCTAACACATCGATCTTCAGCATTGGCAAGGTGGCTAATTCCTAGGAAAACAAGAATTTTAAAAAAAATTAAAACCGCGCTTTTTAACTCTTGCGCTCACAAAAACATTACGTAATATTTAGCAACAACGTTTTGCGAGAAAACATTACCCGGAAACAATATTTGAAAGATTGGAAACAATAGAGATTGCGTGATTCAGAGTTGGCTCAGTGCCTAGGTTGTAAGAGATTTTCACATTCTTTGCATAGCGTGGTTGCGTGATTTGTAATCGGAGACTTTGTTTGCCTAGCTCGAAGGAGAAAAGGTCTCACAATTGACCTTTCAAAGGAATATATATCTCCACATGTTCAAAGGCAAGGTTTTTTTTTCCCCAGAAAACTCCACCATTGCTTCTGGCGAAGTAAACACGATCTTATTTATCACCGTAAGGGCATTCCAGTAAACACGATCTTATTTATCACCAACAGCGGAGTCCATGGCTGACGACAGACGTAATACCTTCTTTCGCGCATTGAATATTCCCTTCGAAAGTGAACATGCAAGCAAAACGAAAATACAGCTTAACTCTGGATAATTTCAGCCTTTGTAGCCAGCAACTGGTCCTAAGTTACATTCTTTATCCTTGCAAATGCCTTGACGTGCATCTCCGAGTGATTTTCGCCCAATTTTGACCAAATAAACCCTCCCCAACTAACCGCAAAGTTTATTTAATTCGCTAACTAGGCAAAACTCTCCTGAGGGGAGGTATGAAGAAAAGAGCTTAGAAATGGTCTGTAATTGGCTGATGATGACATCATCCGCGGAGGTTTGGGATTTGTAACCGACAAAACGAAAAAAAAAAAAAAAACCGAAGGCAGAGCAAGAAACCGCCCAGCCTCCGGCTGCGCGGTTTAAAAACCTGAATTAAATCAAATGTGTACTCACCACTAATTCTCTTTCACAGAGCAAAATCCACTTCAAAATCTCGTGACAGCACGTCAGGTCACAACAGATACTCAGTGTCTGCAACATAACAGAAGAATCATCACCTGACATCCTTGTTCATGTATTCTTTTCCATCCTTTTCAACTAACACAAAGCAACCTAATTTTAAAACGTAGATCTCAGTCATTTAAAGAACAATTTTTCTCATTAAAGAGTCCACCTATCAGAATGTATGTCAGAATCGATGTACTGAGGTTAATACTTTTCTACTACAAAAAATATGTTATCAGTATTATATAATGCGCGAGGTTTATCACGTATGCCTAGTTCTTATCTGATAATGGGGAACTGCCATTTATAAATGCCAAATATTTCTGTCTTCATGTAATGTACAGTTAAGCTTAATGATAAAACTATTTTCTTTAGTTCTTTTGCTTCAAAATTTGAGTTAAACTTACTGTACTTACCGTTTGATGAGAAATTCAATTCAGAATGAAATTCATACTTCTGGCAGCTGACAAAACGGCGTCTCCTTCAAAATAACAATGACGCGGTAAGCAGACTTTCGAACCATATGATACGCTTTCGTTTTCGACTGGCCACGGAGGCTTTTTTTATATTTTTCTTCAAAACCAGAGGCGAGTAGTTATTTAGAATTTCCGGCCTGCAGCAGCTCTACTGTACTGACTGACATTTATAATACCCTTCAGCCTATCCAGACGTACGCTTTATATTTTGTGGCAGCACAGTGTTATTTTTGCTAATACTAGCAGTTGCCATTGCTTCATAGTCGGAAAGGCTGATTTTGTGGCAGCAGTCCTATTTTTGCCAATTACTGGTTGCCATTGCTTCACAGTCGGATAGCCGGGTTATTTTGTGGCGGCACAGTCTTACTTTTTCTAAAACTTGCAGTTTTCATCGCTTCAGTCGGCACATTTCACTTTTTCCTCGTGTTTCAGTTTTCACTCGCAATATTTGTGTCAAAATTTCACGATTTAGACACGTCTGTTTTGTTACTATAGACTTTATATACATGTATGACTCAATTTGCGAAATCAAATTTGAAAAACTTCTTTCGTCTGTTGCTCACCTTTATTAGCTAAGTAAAAATGCAATGAGATGGCTAAAACAACACCGGTGTTCCACTTGTACTCCAGTCTTTCGTACAAAATGAAATATTACCCCTTGATAGTTTCATTCAGGGAAGACTTTCCACAAAACATTATTACTGGAGACATGACCATGTTAAGAAAGTGCAATCTCAACTTCGTGAGTGCAAATTTTGAGACACATGAGCGCCACAAGGCTTTCAGTTCCTGAAAAACTATGATAGTTTTTAAGGCCTGGTCAAACGGCCAAAGAATTTCTCGATAGTTGACGATAGTTCATCGGCAGTGGTACGAAAAAATGTTCCAAAAGCAGGGCCGGGTCACATATTCGTCTATTAGACGTAATATCAAGGCATTACTTTTCATCTCGCCGCATTGCCATCTTACCCGATGAATGTTTAGTGATACGCTACTTTTTTGCGGTGTATCTTCTAATTCTTGCGAGTTGACGCTTTATTCGGAAGATATCTTCTCTATGTTATCTTGGTCTTCACTATTTTCTTTGTCATGATTATTATCTTGAATATAAACACGAATTTCTGAAGCTGCAGCTGAGCCTCGCGAGGAACTTTTGGCGGCCATTTTAAACGAGCCCGCCGATTTTCGGGAAAACAGCTGACAAAAAAAACTATCATACACGTGGTCAAACGAGATAACCTATCATCGACTATCATGATAGTTGGTGGTCAAACGGAAGCACGCTTCAAACATCATGGACTATTGTCAACTATCGTCGACTATCATGGGCCGTTTGACCAGGGCTTAAGACATCATGAAAACAGAGTCCAGTGTGAAGTTGTTATTTTATTATTATTTTTCAAGAGACGTGCAGGGACGCAAATTTTTCAAGAATTGAAACATTACATCAGCCTGCAGAAGAAGACGAAGTTTTGCCGCGTTCTTGATGGAGTGTGACGCTAATGTGATCCTTTTTCCTGTACTATTTTATCAACTTGTACTTAACGTTTACCACATGCTAACATCCTAAACTACTTCACAAACCGTCAGCATGGAATACAGAAAAAGAGCACAAATTTATTTCCATGGCATTCAAAATAATATAGTAGATTTTGGTATTGAAGCTCTCACGTCTATATACATGGCATTTGTACAGTGAGTAACTGAGACTTGCTTCTGGATTTCTATCTTCTGTCACGAGAATCTGACAGCAAACTTGGATACCAAGTAGGCGTGGCACAAAACGGCATTCGTGTGCCACGGAGATGACAGCTTGACAGGAGACTGTACCCAGTCTCTTCACAGACGTTTCCAGAGTGACGTAGAACTGTTGTTTTTGACAGTTGTTTTCATCAGACAATCTTCACTCCGCTTCATAGTTCTGTTCCGAGGCTGCAGCGTTGACTGCTGCAGCTAAATCTTGCCCTTGCTGTAACTTGTCTCCTGGAAAACGTGAGAGAAAATCAATTGTGAATGACTTCAGTGGATGACAGTACTACAATTTCGTATCTATTAGAAATGGTTTTCATTAACAACATGTTAACAGAGAGTGAGGTGTTTACGGGAAAATCTTAAACCGAGACCTTGCCGTTCCCGTTTTGTGCTGGCGTCCAGTTTTCTCACGTTTCTATCCACACGTTCAATGATTTCAATGATCGAATAAAGATATGAGAAAATAAAGGGCTATAAAGGGCTGTGAACGCAACCTGTGCAGTATTCCTCTTTTTGCCACTTCCTTAGAACTGCATTCACTTGCGTTTAATGTCCCACAGTCACATATTGAGTATCTACAACTTACTTATAAGTTCAACTATTGCCCTTTGTGTTCTTTTTTCTAACTTTTCAAGCTTCTTTGCAACGTCACGCTTCAAGTCCCTGAAAACAGAAAACACATTGGCCATATTAAGGAAATAAGTTTTTCTAATATTCTGTTGTTCTTGTATTCCGTATGTAGTGTTATAGGGCTCAATATAACTTGTACATGTATATGTCTCTCTTGCCCTGTGGCTGGCAAGTACTGGTAAGCAGTCTATTCATGTACATGTACTTCCTAAAATAAAGATTGATACTATTTGCCTTACAAGTTTATGATAAAGACAGAACACACAATACAATACACAACGATAAAGGTCTTCTCGTTTACATGTTCTATAGTAACTGTCAAAAAAACTTTTTTTCCGGGAAACAGGACTGCACAATTTACAACAGACACCCATCCAATATGTGTCACAGGTAAATGTCCCTTTCTTGACATAATAAACACATCCAATAAATTAAAAGGATTCATAAAGACAAGTGGATCAACTAACCAGTCAGGCTTTCTTGGTGCTAAATTAGCCAGATCCTGAAATGAGAAAATTTAAGGATAGGAAAAGCACAAGCTCTGTTAAACAAACTTCATTTACTCTGAAGAAAATGGACTGTGGAAATCCACAATTTAGTACAACAAAAACGGTAAACCCTAGCTGGTAAAATTAAATATATTAGTCAGTTACCGTTGTTTTATTTAATAACAACTTTCATCTTTTTACAATTTGAATCTTAAGATCCACTACTTTGATGAGAATTGTCAGAGGGCAGATTGTTTACCTGATGATACAAAAGGATAATAGCTGTCAATTAAATTAAATGCACTTCTTACCACTTCATCTATAACTTTCTCAGCTTTAGCTTTTTCTAGGTGCTCTTGTACTTCATCTTCAACTGAACATTAAGAGTACTGGTCAGAAAAAAACTTTTGTTGACTTTGTCAAGGAAAATTAAAACAATTTCCATATGGAATGTAAAGTAAGATATAAATATTATGTACCTTGGCAGAGAATTGCTCATCTCTCACAGAAATAAACAGAGCAGAGGTCAATTCAATGCCATTATAATCAACAGTCTACAAAACTACTGGTTACTACAACATATTATAACATAGTTTTACTGCTTGCAAAGCCATGTTATCAAACTCCATATTTGAGGGTCCCGAATAGGTTTGGCGGGATGGGAGATTTGTTTTTTTTTTTCACTGTGATACTCTTGATTTGAGCTGGAAATAGGGACAGGAAGCAGGAATTACAATTACAAGAGGGAGCAGGATTTCATGTTTGTTATGCCAGATTTGAAAGGGGAACAGAGTGGGAATCAGGGAAACAGGATTTCAGTTCTTATGTGACCTAATAAATTGACCAGCCTTTAACACCTCTGTGTATGTACAATATAGCTCTGTCGGGTTTCAACTAATGAATATCAACGGCTCTATACCCTGTCAGGTTCTGTCACAGATATCCATTATTGCTTGACTAAGTTACTAGCATGAGACTGTATGGAGTCTTCGAGTCCTATTGTGATCCTCTGACATCAATGATGCTTGCGTATGTAATCTTGATTCCCCCAACCGTTTCTAGTTTTTCTAGTCTTTCAACCTTTTGTAGAGCGCTTGTCTTGTTTTGACCAGGATGGGCATATTGGATGGTGGTAATAGTGATTTACTGAACAAAGTATGACTCAGAAACATTACATATTCAGTCGGCACATGTTGCAAAAAGGATGTGCGAGCAGGAATGCCTTCATTTGGAAAGAAAAGTTCTGAGCAGGAAAGCAGATCTGAGAACCCTAAATTTGTGGACCCTCATATAGGTTTGTCTGCATGCATCATAATCCAATGATGCATGGTCATTTTTAATTTTACAGGTAAATATATTAATCGAACACAAGGACCCATTTAAGAGAGAGCTGCCTGTCTAGTCTCTATTCCCTTCTGCTCCAACTGCCATTCCCAATTTACAGTAAACCCATTCCAAATTTACAGTAAACCCATTCCAAATTTACTGTAAACCCATTCCAAATTTACAATAAACGCTTTGTCCTGCTTTTATGATGATAAGACATCACCCAGTTTTTACATGACTACAAATCAAAATGAAACATGCTAGTTTTATTTTACAGCAGTACACCTGATAGAGGTTTTGCATTTGGCATCTTCTTGTCCTTTAATGTTTCATCTTTGGGTTGGTAGTTTCTAAATTTTATCAGCCTGGGTGGAGGTCTATAAAAACGACATCAACATAGTGAAAACTCAGGTGTGATTTCGGTGGAGCTAAAACAGAAAGCAAGGACTCTTTTTTTCTCTAAGGAGGTGCAGTAAATATATGTAAGCGCCATCAGAAGAAGTAACTGTAAAGAATGGCATGAATTATGACATATATATTAAATCCATTCAATAACTTGACATGCGATATGTGGTGCAACCCTAAAACCCAGAAATCGGAAACCGGAATTCGGAACCAGAATCCGAAATCCAGAACTGGAACTGGAACCGGAACCGGAACCCGGAATCCGGAATCCCACAAATCAAAGAAAACAAGTTTCTTCAAACTCATGAAAATTATTTTGCATAGCTTGTGCCGGTAAAAAAAAATAAGACGCCAAGCAAAAAAATCCTCAAACTTAACCTGTTTTAAAACAAAAACTTTCCGTCTGTGAGGGCTCGGATTATAAGAATCAAAATAAAGTGCATCTGAGCAGGCTCTAGTGTCTAGTGTCTTTATGCATTGGCACTTGAGCAAGAGCCTTCTCGCGGGCTCTCCGCTCGCGTCCTTTGGTCCAAACACGAGAGCCTGCTCGCAGGCACGCAAGCTAAGTTATCCATCTTTCGTTCAACTTGGTACTACTAAGAGTGCGGGGTTCTTGTCTAGATCAGTAAGCTCTGAGAAGACTAGGGGGTAGCACAATAGCAGCAACCTATTGCGGTGAGTTTCTAGCTTTTAACGTCTTTAAAAACATGTGGTTCAATCCGTTCGCAAGCGAAAAGTAGACAACATTTCTATAAATTGTTTTGATACGAAGGTCAGCAGCAAAATGCGGTGGTGATTTGTAACAGTATTAGTGTGGATATAGTGTTCTTCTGGAATTAGTTTCGTATCTGTTGGAAAAAAAAATATTTAGAATAGCCAGGTTAGCCTTTGGACATCGAAAACCGTCAGTGTACAGGGGCTGTTACTGATGGAGACCGTGTTTTCTATCTTGCTCAGTTTCTACCAGATAGAAAGGCCAAATTTATACCTCAGGTAAATTGCAGATCACTTATTAAATAAAGAGGCAACTACTAGCAAGCTTACTCTAGACCCTCTCAGGGTGATTGGACTCATATTACAAGGCACTTTATTTTATGAACTTTAACAGCTGGGGAATTTTTGTTTAAAAGTTTGAGGAGTTTTTTTTGATTGGCCTCTTATTTTTTTTACAGGCAAAAGCTATGCAAAATAATTTTTGTGAATTTGAAGAACTTGTTTTCTTTGATTTGTGGAATCCGGATTCCGGATTCCGGTTTCTCGTTTCTGCATCCAGATTCTGGATTCCGGATTCCGGTTTCCGGTTCCGGATTCCGGTTTCCGGTCTCCGGGTTTTAGGGTTGCCCCGATATGTGCAGATGTTTCATATTTTGTGGCCAGGTTTGAAAGGGGGGAGGGGGGGGGGGGGAGAATGTTTCTTTTGTTCTTGTGTTGTGTACCGGTACACAAGACCCGATACAAAAGACTCAACAATATACAACAGCTAAACAAAGGTTCGTAAAAGGAGTACAATATGTTTTCCTTCTGTGTACCGGTAAACCAACTAGACACAACAAGGATCTATGTTTGTTTCTTACTGAATGGCCACTTACGAGGGTTGAGACGTGTCATCTAAAGCTCTTTTTTCCCCTCTTAAGGAATCACTCTCATCTGAGGCCTGTAAATCACAAACAAAGAGTGTGAATTTAGTGCAGAATATGCGATAACATGCGATGTGATCACTTCATTGACTACAATGATTTACGTCTCGGCATTTTTCGACACAATCTACACAATATAATCTGAACGATTTTAAAAATAAGCGAAATCACTAGCAAAATATTTCATGCGTCTCAGATACCTGTTCATCTGCCATTCCACTTTTCTTTCGCATTGCTTTTAAGCGCTCTCTACGCTTTAGAGCTTCTTCTTCCAAACTGCCCTCTACCGCCGCCATATTGAATCTTACTGCCCCTAAGGCTTGTGGGAATGATAGAAAGGATCACGGGAAAAGAATTTACGAGGGAAACAAAATGGCGGACGTTTGGTTACTAAAAACATTACGTCTTTTAGCATAACAATCTGTAGATTTTTCACAAATTTAAAAGAGGGCTCATAAGATATCTAAAATGGCTTCAAGTGATACTGTCACTCTGGTAAGTAATTACATGGCTCGGAACAAATATTGAAAATTCGAAAGATAGACTTTTTGCGGCGTCTTCGGTTGCTATAAGCATATTATTCGTTGCCATCTACAGCAGCAAGATTTGCTGCAATTATCGTTGTCTTAAATAGTTTTCTTTTTTCATATCTTAATAGGCTTATATCAACTACTACTGTCGCGAAAAGTACTACAGACACCTGCAGAATGCCTGTCTCGAGAGCCTGAAGAAATATGGCAACGACCCAGTGTTGATATTTTGGAAGGCATTTGGAGTTTTAATGGAAGGTCAGTGATCTGATTACAGACATATATACTAAGCTTAAATGACTGGCAGCACAAGGCCCCGAAATGTTTGATATGGCATGACCTTTTCCTTTTCACCACAGTATACCGGGTTTCGACAAAACACTGACCCAAGGTCAACTGACCCCCTACTGACCCCTTACTGACCCCCTTACTGACCCCCCTACTGACCCCCTATAAAATCAATGAGAAAATAAAAATTAAAAAAGCTCAGAACTATCAATCGGACCTGGTTCAAGTGCATCAATAAACTTTGCTTACCTGAAACTTCCAAGATGGCAGTCGCGTTGTAGATTTCCGACTCCTTCTCATTTGACTGAAGGATTTGTCACGGAAAATAGAGCACAGAATAAGTTGGAATATCAGCAAGCATGGTATTTGTACCCGCTAGAAAATTAAGCAATAAAAATAGCCAGGAAGTTCTGGCAAATTAACTCGCACGCAACTAACTGTGAGCGAAACACACACGATTACATCAACCAGAAGTTTATTATGGCAAGCTTGTAATCCCAGGTTCCTCGCCTTCCGCATGCACAAACTACGTTGCACATGGCTTTAGTCATGGACGGTAAGATTCGATTGAGTTAACTTGACAATCCGTGGTCTTTTTGACAATTTCATGCACCAAGGAGAAAGTAATCCACCTGGCTTGTCCAAAAGGTTAATACCACAGCGGCTACAGTTCTTAGAACTAGGCGGGGACCTGGAACTAACTTATGAAATTCGTCTTCCGGTTGATGTTTACGCACATGTTCGTGGCACGAGCAGTCCATCGCGATCCTTTCGCGAGCCTGTTAATTTGTCAGCGTTTCTCTTTGCTTCATTTCCCAATGTGTACAAAAACAATATTTGATGATATTCAATATTATTCTGTGCTCGATTTTCTGTCAACAAAACCTCCACTAAACAGTAAAAGGAGAACAAGAGTCGGAAATCTGCAACGTGTCCGCCATCTTGGACATTTCAGGTGAGCAAAATTTATTGATGAACTTGAATCGGGTCTCTTGATAGTTCTGGGCTTTTTTAATTTTCATTTTCCCATTGATTATATAGGGGGTCAGTAGGGGGTCAGTGTTTTGTCGAAACCCCATTATACCTGCCATCTCTCACGCCTGATTAAAAAGTGTGAGTTGTTACCATCTTGCTTGACACAATTTCCAAAAATGTGTTTACTCAGACCCATGTAAGGACCAAAAACCATGTGTAAAATGAATAAATGACAATACCTTCCTCGTGATCTCTAATAATTTATTGTTGAGTTGAAAAGCACTGGGAGCGAGCTTGCATTTATACGTGTCCTAAGACTTCAGAAGACTTCGGCGTCTTTGGAAGACCTCACACTTCTTCGGGAATCTTCGGAAATGATCGTGTCGTCTTCAAAATCCCAGCACTCCCAGGATGAAAATCTCACATTTATATCTCAGAGAAAGTTGGCAGGTATACGACAGGAACTTCTATAACCTTCAGGACGTAACTAACTAATTAATAACCGAGAGTAAGGTCGTTACAGGAAAATCTCAAACTGAGGCCTTGCCGATTGACCAAGCGATTTACGGTAGGCCGAGGTTTGAGATTTTCCTGTAATGACTGAACGGTCGAGGTCATTAAGTTGTTTATTATATGGCTAACAAAATAATACATGTAATAATGGTTCTAAAGAAAGAAAAAAATCTAAATTCAAGGGGAAGTTGTTACTTCACATCCGGTGATGCGCACGCTTATCTATTCATTCACCTTTTCAAATCAATTCAGCGAACTTATGCATACTCTGTCCTGTCAAGAAAATAAAGTTTTTTTGGAAAACAATGATCAATACGGCCACCAAAAAGTATTTTAGTACAGTTGTGTCCTATATGACGAGAGAATTTTCATCGACATTCTCAAGAATCAACCGCCAACATCAATCCCTACAGAAAAGTGCTTCAAACTTGCAGTCAAAAGACGTGCGGCCTTGTCGGTAAAAGAAAATTCAATTTGAACGTAATCAGCACTACTCTTCGTTGTCACTTTTGATGAAAACTCTTCGCCTTTTCTAGTTTCCTGGATTAATTAGTTACTGGCCCGTTAAAGATCTTGAACTGGCGCTCAGAGATGCTGCGAATGTCCACACCGGAAAAAAAATAAACCACTCAAATGTTTAAATCTGATGGTCCTTGAAGATGTTTAAACTGGCTTGTGTTACAGCAAGAGAATTTGCTGATGTTGACTGCTGTACTGCTCTAGTGTCACCAATTGCCTTTTGAATGGTGAAAGAACAAGAAGGTGGAAGGCCGGGAGACCTGCCTTTGGAAAGGAACCTCTCATGTATACTTCAGCTGCAAACCTGCTGAAACCGGACAGGGTGTCAGGTTCATAATCGTCACCATCCATTTTCCAATATCTTAAAAAAACTTTGCCAATAAGTGGTCAAGGACAGCAGCTGGTAAATCAAAAACTTCTACTATGCTTCCTTTGTTTATTGAGGACAAATATCGCTGAAAATGTTTTCATTTCACTGGCCGTTGTCCTTAATTTCTTTTCGTGGTTCTGCTTTTTGATGTCAATGTATGAACATTTCAATTTCTTCCTGACCAATGAACTCGTTCGTAATTTGCCGAAGTAACTTCATATTTTCCTCAAAAAGTAATAAAATTAACTCTCTGAATGTTAATTGTCACTCACACGTTTTGTATCACAACGATTTTTAGTGTAAATAAAGCAAATGTGGTCTAGCTTTGGATAACCTTTCGTGTTTTTTCCTTTCCTAATTTGTATAATCCGTAATCGGCCTGTGGGCATTACGGGAGAATAATGCCCTGAGTGTTAAGCTGCACTTCTTAGCCAATCAGAGCATGCGTTGTATCGGCTATAAACCTAGCCATATATTAAAAATCGATAATTTCGGTACTCTATAAAATCGATTGTAATCAATATTTTT
Source organism: Platygyra sinensis (assembly GCA_019787425.1). NCBI lineage: Eukaryota > Metazoa > Cnidaria > Anthozoa > Scleractinia > Merulinidae > Platygyra > Platygyra sinensis. The sequence goes on along the minus strand of JAHPZR010042326.1, from coordinate 11,446 downwards.
CGATAAAAATCAATCGATTAATATCGAAAATCGATAATAATCGATAGCAGAGTTTTTTGTGATAATCGACTTTGATCAATTTTGGTAATTAGAGTTCAATTTCAATCGATTTTCATCAATTACAGCGAAATTAAATAATTGTGACAGGCCCTACACAACTCCCGCTGTACGCAATTGTGTATTTCTGATTTTTGCCTTTAGAAGTTGCTATTGTTTAGGCTCATTTATATTGCAAGTTTGTTTCAAGTCTCTAAGTATTTGCTTTCGAGGGACAAAATATGAAACTTTTCGTGAACGTTTTTCTTACTTGCATTATATTCTTTGACGCTGGGGCCTGCTGTGATAGAACTGTTTGCAGTGTTAACAGTGTGCTGTGTTCACTCGAGCTCCAGTTTCAAAGATTTCTTCAGATGCGAATGAGTTATCACTACCCTGGTTATCACAGATTTAATAGCCAGGAACGGGAGAGGTTTTATGGTAAGACAAAACCCTTCTTATGAGTTGACCTGTTCTCTTGGCCAAGTAAACAAATCTTGGGTTGTCTTTCATGTCAAATCTTGTGATCATCGGTTATTTGAATGGCTTGGTGCAAGACAGGCGTAAGTGACTTTTTCGGGTAAAATTTTTTTCCTTCAAAAGTGCCTGAATTTTTGCATGTGCTTTTCAATTTAGTAGAAAAACATTCTCCTGTATCTTTTTTTTGGCTGAAATGCTCTTGTTAGAGGGCACTTTGTAATGCGTTCATTGTGCACGCTTCGATATTTTGACTTCATTTTTCTCAGAAGCAAAGTGCAAACCAGCCGAAAAAAATACAAGGGAATGTTTTATCACTTAATTGAAAAGCACATGCAAAAAATTCAGGCACTTTTGAAGGAAAAAAAAATTTTACCCGAAAAAGGTCACTTATGCCTGTCTTGCACCAAGCTATTCATTTATCGATTATTTTTAGCTAATCGATGAACAATTCTCGAGTAATATCGAGTAATCGATTAGTTTTCGATGATCAATTTCTATCGATTTGTAATGTCCTGAACCTTCATAGCCAATGCAAAGAAGCTATAGGCCAGTGCAGAAACGTGAGAGGACTGGGAAAGAGTATGGTTGTTTTCTGTTTGTTTGAAAAACTAAGATATTCAAATGAAAGATCAACTAAATTTGAGAGTCTTAACCACGAATAGAAGTATTTGGAGGAGGAAAATGGCAAAATAGCAGCTCTTCAAAAGTCACCCAAAATAGAGAGTTTGTATGGATTGGGAAGACAGGCGACAAAATTATAAAGTAGTACTATGATCAAAAAATCATTTCCTTTTTTTCTTCAGATTTTTAAAGTGTGTTTGCCTAACACCTAACTAGGCAAAATTTTGAGCTTTGAGTTTTATCCGAAGGCTGTTTATTTTGAGTGTACATGTAAGTTTTGGATTTCACGGTCTGCCATTACTCACGTTCAAAACTGACCGACAGGACATCAGAGGGTTGGATCTAGAGAAAATGACGTCATTTACTCACTAGCTTAAGATTTCAGCGCATAAACGCAATACATTATATATGCAAAAACACGGGTTTAAAAGTCTGAAAGCCCGAAACTCCCGTGCTGCATATTAATTCAGCTCGTACACACGCATTGCATTCTTAAACTAGTGAGTCTTTGACATCATTTTCTCCTTGACCCAGCTCTCTTAAGATTTTAAAGTTAGTAATGGCAGGACCAATAAATAAGAAAATTCCAGTTAAAATAAACAGGTGCCTTTTTAAAATCAAAACTTAAAACTTGGGCCAGTTAGTGTTTAGTTAACATAGTTTGAAATCCATAAAAAAAAAAGAATTGTCTTTTTTTGGTCGCAGTACACTTTAAGGGTTTGTATGGAATTTTGCAACTTTTGCAAGGTCCCATTTGGATAGCCTGTGTTGCAGACGAAACTAAACCCCGGTATAGTCGGTCTGCGAATCAGCAACCGTTAGCTTGTTCTGCCCCCCGGTGTTACCAGGGTTTTTTATAATAGGTTCTAATTGGCTCTTGCATATGGCTGTTCTTTCGTGCACCATGATTGGACGAGTGGATCTCGTGGAACCATGGTTACGCTTTCGATGAATACCAGATACACAGAACAAACACGGCGGCGATCACGGAATTACCTGGAGAGGCATACTTAAATGTAAAAGTTTTACTGAAATGTTGTTCGGAGTTGCTAACGCAATGGTATGTTTATTTTCTTTGCCGCTTTGAACGTTCGGTTAGCATTCACAGCCCCACAGGATTTACATTTTAGGCACTTGTCATGTCTGCATGTTTTGGTTTAGAATGAACAATATCCGTGACAATCGGCAGGTATCGAACGATGAAAGATTTTCCGAAACCGGCAGGGAGATTAATAAAGACATCGTTGCCCCCAAAAAACCTTCACAGATTCCCGTTGTTCGGGAAGATTGTCAGAGAGTTCGAACTGCTTTTGACCGCTTCAAACGCTAATTCCGTGACTCGGGTTCCGTGATCGTCCCCGGCCACCGTGTTTATTTTTTGTATCTGGTATTCATCACGAGCGTAACCATGGTTTTTAATGAAACGATGACGTATTGGACGCTAAAACAGTGAAATTTTACTTAGTTTGCCATTAATATCGGTCAATATTAGCCACCATAATTTTGTCAGTTTTCAAGATATTTTACTCAAATTTTCAGAGGAGTTGTATTATGCATTACACGCAAACTTTCTTTTCCACAGTTTTCAAATAAACTGCAAAGAAAGACATAAATTAGACATTTTCCTTCAAAAAAATGGTGTTGCGTTACATTTCAATGGGAATTAAATTACCGCTGGTCAACTAATCAACACTAATGAAAGTAAAACTAATGACATATTCTTGGATGTCCACTTGTTTAGCTTAAAATGAAATATTGCACTGAAAAATTGGTTAAACGCAAAAGGATGGTCCCATTTTTAAGTGAAACAAGTCAAAAAAGGGCCTTCACCAAAGGGTTAACTGGTACTAAGATCAAATTTTAGCCCTTGATTTGTTTAGGTGTATCACATAGAATTCCATGAGAGGATAAAAACATCATTTACCATTTGTAAATGTATGCATTAGTTCTGGAGTATATTTAAGTCTGCAGAAAAATGTGTAAAATATGCATTTGAGACTACTGATGACGTCACCCAATATTATATCAAGTATATAAGTAGAGCTATTTTGGCCAATTGTTGTAGACCATTGAAACTTGGTAGGCTAGTAGTTCTTCAGGAAACACACCTACAGCCATGGCAACTCACTCTTTTCCAGTCTCCACCCACTTGATTTAAATATGTTAGTGTTTTTCAGCTCAAAAAATGTTAAACATTAGGCCACAAACGCAACGGTAACATACATGTATTTATATGGTTGCTGGATAATTAATAATGCATACCAGGCACCATTTGCAAATATGAATTGGAACACCAAAGTGGTCAGAATTGCCTTAATATTGGGGAGGTGTGGAACCCAGTATGTTGCCATGGCAGCAAAACTGTTAAGCTTGTATTGTGGAAACATTTAATAGAATCTCCCTGCAAAGAATCAAACATTTCCGACACAAATTGGGCCGATATCTTTTTTCATCATGTTTGATCAAATTTGGTTGAGATCATCACTAAGCTAATTTGCATAATATTTTAAAAACTTGAATATCTTTGGAACAAACAAAGATATTTGAGACAGTAAACAGGAATTACTTCTCCATACAGATTACTGTTTTATGTTTTAAAATGGCTTCGATTGGAAAGATGCGATTTTCATCATAGTACCACTTAAAGGAAAAGGGACTTTAAATTTCAGTCGGATTGCCTCTGGTTACTCTTCAACATTTTGCTTCTATGTATACCTTGTTAAGCTTTACAGAGAAAAGTCTTTTTGTTTGTGGATGTACATGCTCCATCACATACAACTGTCATGTTATCTTGTGGAAATGCCTCATGCTGGGGCCAGATTTTAAACTTGGGTTTGAAGGAATTAAGCTCATTTAGCTATTGCTTAAGCCTTTTAATGTTTCCTGAGACACCAAAGTGTACATTATGTAGATTGGTCCTAAGGGCGTCTGTTGTAGCTGGAGATGACCGTATTCATGGCAAAGAGGATGTGTGCAATATGAAGAACATGTAGTATTGCCAACAGTTAGAAACAGGTGTTCTGTAAGTTGCCTGATTTACTATATAAATATGATTACAGACAGAGCCTCTGAGGCAATACAGAGAACTGGAAGTGATCAAAGAAAAGCCAGATGTGCTGTTGTGTGCCACCATGGCACTAATCCATGCACACAAGAAAGCAAAACTTGTTGACAGGGAAGCAGTTCAAGAGCTAGAGACCAAGCTCAGGCAAGATCGACAGTCATGTGGTGAGATGGCACTATATTTTGGTAGCATGTTCCTGTGGCATACAGGACGACATTACAAGGCACGAGAATATGTTGACAGGATGCTCAAAATGGCTACTGGCAACAAAGAGGTACTAAAATAAATAAGTAGATACTAATTTAAATTGCATAAGGTGTACATTTATGCTACCTATATTTTCTCAGCCTCCTTAGTACACAGTCATGCAACTAATGTCTGGCAGATGTTAATGTTTGTTATGGATAATAAACAATAACTAGGACTTATACCTTTTTCTCAGGGACCCTTTTTGGGCGAGCTTGATTGATATCACCAGTGGAAAAGGAATCCCATGTGAAAAAGAGATTAAAATGTTTGATGAAGTACTCAGTGGGTGAGTGCTGGTACTTTGCTGTTTCTGGTGTTCAGGTGCTGTATTGTTAACACTTAATTATAGCAATTTTGGTCACAGTGTTGTCAAACAGCAAACAACAACAACAACATTATTACCCCAGTTAAATTTTACATGGAATAATAAAACGCCTAAATCAAAGTACAAAGGATATTGACCTCTCAAATAACTAACAAATTAGTAATAGTAATTGGACCGAGTGGAGTACAATTCAGGGAGTAATCGAGCGAGTAATTTCAAAATCGGACGAGCGCGAAGCGCGAGGCCGATTTGAAATTACGAGCACGATAGTCCTGAATTGTACGACACGAGGTCAATTACTAATTAATCGTATCTATAACAAATTTCGGGAAAAAAAATGTCCTCTGAGAACTTTTTTGAGCGAAAACGTCTGTAGCGCTTTTCCTAAGTTTTGAAAACTGTAGAAAACATTGCTAAGGAAGCCATTGAAGCGCGCGTAAATTGGCGTGAAAATCACGTGGGTGATCCAATTACAGGTGGTCCGATTACGAAAAGTTCAAATCGGACAGCTGTAATTGGGTACACCCACGTGATCGGGCGCCGATTACGTGACAAAATAGGCGCGCGGAGAACCAATCACGATCGCGGAATTTTTGTATATGATACGATAAGAAGGGTTAGGGGGCGAATTACCCCAGTAAGTAATATCACTAATGGTACGGAAAAATAAGAAAGAAAAAGGGGGTAGTCCTCTTGCATGGTTATATTAAAGCTGATGTACTGTTATTTACAACCATGGTTTTCATTTTTTTTAATGTTTGAAACTTTACCTACTTGTAGGTACTGAGGTTGTAAAAAAACGTAGATGCCTTGTTTGGAAAGGTTGAGTACGGAACAGTTTTTCATCTATTTCCCAAAAACACCTGTTGTTCCATCCTAAACACACACATTTCACGCATGAAAACACAATAGGCCAGCTACAAAATCATGTTTCTGGTATTATATTTTACCTAGAAAAGTTTGTTTATTGGAAGGAAGTATTGAAATTGTATAAAGTTCTAGACACGCTTAAAACTTTGATCCTGGATCCAAGCTTGTTTCTGATTTCTTTGTTATGCTCCATTCAGGCAGGCAATGAATGGCATTTCCGGCTGTAGCCCATTTCGAACAATAATAACTGTTTGGTTGAACCGAACTTTTTTTAAAGGCTAAGTACCTATGAGACAAAGAATAACTTCCGTGGTGCACTAGAAACTCGTCAATCAGGTCTGTATTAACCTGATTACTTGTACTTAATAACTGTGTAATCATGGCATATGTAATTAAAATAAATAGTGAAGAGACCAAACATCAAGCCACATAACTTACCATACCAGAATGCAGATTAATGTTTGCTGGCATTTTAGGGAGGCAAAAACTTGTCAATATTAATTTGTATAATGCAACTGTTTCCCAGTGATGCCATAAACAAGGTTGAGGACTGCTGTGTCCACCTTTGTTATGAAGCTTATATTATATCTATCAGGTACTGTTAGCAGTAAAAGGATGGTGATGTAAGGTGTGTTATGTTGTAAAATTCAGTGATTGCAAGAAGTCAGTGATTCCAACGTGAGTCGCATTTGAGTCATTTAGTCAGTAGAAGTCAATGCGACACTCCAGACAGACAGGGGTAGGCAGTCAGTTGAGTCAGTCAAAAGAAAATAAAAAGTACTGCTGGCATTAGAAATAGGCAAAGTGTCAAATTGTGAAAAATCATTGTGTCAAACGTTTCGGGCAATCCAGTGTTAGACCCTTCTTGCAGTGTGAAAAACCGTTAAGTTCGCGAGACTGTTCATGTTGAAAATAACGGAACAAAAGCGCGCAAGGGAAAAACTAGATGCGCACGGCTGTTTTATATGAAATGGAAAACATTTATTTAGGCCATCTGGTTTGCATAGGTGGCCGAGCCTAAAAATGATTTTCCATTTCTAACTGCTTCCGTTCTGCAACTGGAACCAGAACACCTCCTTAGGCCTCTTACAGCAATGTCTGATAGACGATGACCGGGGGAGAGTTAAAGTGCTCTGCGACCGGGAAAACCACGAGTGTTTTTTTAGATACTCCGAAGATGTTCGCCGAATCGGGGGGGGGGGGGGGGTCGGTGTAGCAGTACGACCCGTCTCGCCATGTATAGCTGGGGCATCGGGGGGGGCTGGCACAAGATTGCCCCAGTCTACGACATTCTCTGATTTGCAGGTAAAGTGTTCCGGATGGTGGTTGCACTCTTGGGTCCACATTACATGGATGTTGGACGATGTGTATAGGCAAGTTTTCGGCAGCGGGGATGGTCGGACATGCGAAAGTTTTCCTGCGTTCCCTCTGTCCTGGGCCCTGTCGGAGGATGTGTGCTAGGACATCTCGCAGGCTGAGATCGCGACGATGTGCAACTACAGGTGGAGCTGGGAAGATTGTTGCAGTCACAGGGTCTGTCGTAAGGATGTTGAAGTTGTTGAGCAAAATGTGTTTAACGCGCGAAGTCAAGGGGTGGTATGTCAGTACCAGAGGAATCCTTCCTTCGTTTTCACGCACACGTTTCTCGAGCGCCTCTTGGCGGGTGACGGAGGACACCCTTTCTCGAGCAATCTGCAGTAAATCTGAGGGATAGCCACGGCTTTCGAAAAAGGTGGACATCTCCTGGCATCTCTGCAGGAAGTCATCCTCCTCGGAGCAAAGGCGGTGAAGGCGCAAGAACTGGGAGTAGGGAATACCGTTTTTGCAGTGCTTAGGATGAGAAGAGGTGTAATGTAAATAGTTGTGCGTGTCTGTGTCTTTGTAGTGAACGGAAGTACTAATTCTGCTGCCTGAGACGCTGAGTGTGATGTCCAGGAAAGGTATCTGAGTTTGAGAAATGGTGTGAGTAAACTGCAAAGCGGGATGGGAAGTGGATACATGCGTGATGAAACCCTCCAGTTCATCTCGACGGCAAGAGGCTGCTCCTACGATGTCATCAATGTACCGCTTGTAGAGTTGCGGAATGAACCCTGTATAGGACAGTATGCGTTCCTCCATGTATCCTACGAAGAGGCATGCATAGTTAGGGCCCATTCTACTACCCATAGCTACACCACCAACCTGGCGGTAGTACTGTTGGTTGAAGGAGAACGCGTTTAACGTGAGTACCAGCTCAGCTAAACGGGTTAGTGTCGAAGTGGGTGGCTCGAGTACTGGACGCTTGTTGGGGAAATAAGCCAACGCCTGTAAACCGCTGTCGTTTGGTATCACTGTGTACAATGACTTCACGTCCATAGTAAAAAGGAAGCGTTGATTAGGGTTCGAATTGTTGAAATCGAACGAGTTGACAATTTCCAAAGCGTGGGTGGTGTCCTTAACATAAGTGCTTAAGTTTGCCACTAGGGGCGACATAACTTCATCGAGGAAAGCTGCGATGTTCTCCGTCGGACAGTTACAAGCTGTCGGACAGTTACAAGGACAGTTAGTCAGTCAGCCTGCTCTGGGAGTTCAGTTATCGACTCACATGTCTCCATACAAGCCAGTTTGTCAAATCATTAAGAAAGAGGCACTTAAGGCCCTCTATTGTGTATAGCAATTCAACATAGCCAGAACTGTGACACAGGGCAAAATTACCCACCTATATAACAGAAGGCTATAAAAAACGGCTTGATGTCTAGATTACATTTTAGGTTGTTTATTATAAGCGAGGCCCCTGCCAGGGTACATTCCCGACAGAGGCGGACATCGGGCACAAAAGTCCTAGAGCGACAGCGCCCAAATGGAAATAGCGACAAATGGCGGCCAGTCTATTAAAAAAATGCGGCGGACAACGAACTTCAAAGCCGAAAATAGCGTGACAAAGAATTGAAAGTAGTTGGTATATTGTGATTTTTCTTTTCGCTTCAAAACTCATAAAAAAGAACATGAAACGCACGAAATAGAGCCAAAGATCTTCAGTTCGCAGACGTAGTTTGGTGTAGCGCGTGCCATTCACAAATAGGCAATGGCCGCCTGGGAGGGCGCTGGGAACGAGACTGTTCGGTACACATGACAAATTGCGACACATGCTTCGACCTCGGAGCCTATTTGAGATCATTTTGAGCTTGTGCTTTCCTTCTTGTGACATACTCTGTTCAACTTTGTCCGATCTGTGATCTGTCACGTCAAATCTTTTGATCTGTGATATTTCTTTGGAGTGGGAAAAAAGCATAAGAAGAAAAGGTTCTCACAAGAAGACAAAGAATACCAGAGGCCCGGGGGTACTCCCGATAAATGGCCCTATACGGCGAGGGCTCTCCACCCGAAAAGGGGTACCTTTTTCAGGCTTCAGCCCCCCCCCCCCCCCCCCCCCCCCCCCCCCCCCCCCCCCCCCCCCCCCCTGTTATATACAAAGGGTAAGGATTTCAAGAGTTGAGGTACATATAAAAGGGTGGGGAAATCGGTCCTTTAGGCATTTGAAAGAAGCCTTTAATTATTAGTTTTTTCCAAGAGATGCGCCCCTTAAAGCTGTATCAGTTTCTATTTATTAGGCCGACTACATGGAAATGAGAACAAGCCCTCCGAAAGGTAGGTATGTGAAAGGGGTACCTTTTTTTAAATACAAAGGGTTATTAATAAAAGCGTGAAACCTTTTCTGCCAAAAACGGTAATATACAAGGGTGAAGGGGTTGGGACGCTCGGGGCAGAGCTGCTCGCCTCTCCCGGTATTAAACATTGGTAAGTACCCCCTGGGACAAGGGCAGTAAATCAAGGACCAAGATCAAAAGTCTAACGCTTAAACCACTCGACCACTTTAATGTGAAGGTAATTTAAGTGTTGGGACATTATTAATTAGGTCAGTTTATCAAAAAATGTTTTCCCAGTTATGTTGCTTGTTCGTAAAAGAAGTGTGCCACTGCACAGCTGTAACGCACCGTTGTTTGTCATTTAATTAAAATTTTGACAAAGAAAAAAGGTATGTTGCTCAATTCCCGACAGCAACGTGAACCCTTGACAAAACACCGACACGAGACATTTTAAAATTCCGTCAAGCAACCTGGGACCTCCCCTTGGCAGGGCTTCATTAGAAGCGATCAGTACAACTTAAGAAAGAACAATTTTATAATTCCTAGAGTTAACACCATGGGTTATGGTAAGCGTTTGGTCAGATACTTAGGACCAGTGCACTGGTCCAATATTGATAGGAAATTCAGAGACCTTATAGCGTTAGATGAGTTTAAAAGAGTAATCAGGAAGGTAGACCTTGCTATACATATTTTACCTAATATATTGTATTAACTGTACTCTTTGTTATTCTTAATATTGTAATCATTTTTAGGTTTGTGAGTGGGATTATAGAGGGAATTATATAGGGAATATAGGTAATCTATACTGTTAGTTTTTAACATTGTAGATAGGTGTCCTGACTTAGTGGGAAACTGCTATTTTACCTGACAGTTTAAAATAAAGTTATTATTATTATCATTATCGTTATCATTATTGTTATCGTAATGGTTATCGTTATTGTTAGCAATATAGTTATCATGATTATTATTATTATTAAAAATTATATCATTATTATTTTAGTTAATAAATCATTACATGCAAAATGTATGCCCTACCATAAGATCATTTTATTATCAATTGTTATTATAGGCTGTAGTGGGATATCCAGACTTTATACCTGCCTTGATTGAAAAGATGAGACTTCAACTTGCACTTCAAGACTGGGATCAAACACTGGAAACTGCACAAAGGTAACAATACAGATATAACCATGAAGTTTCCAGAAATTCCTGGCTATTTATTTGAAAAAATCAAAATTGTTGGTAATCAATTACATAATAAAGTATGAGGAACATGGTCCTCGATGTGTGACGCTATACTAAATTTTTTGTTTTTTGTTGTTTCAGGGCTCTGAACAGTAACAGAAACTGCATTGAAGCACAGAGGATGATTGTGATGTACACCTTGTGGCAAATTTAAATTAGTATCTACTTATTAATTTTTAGTACTCTGTTGTTTTGCCAGTAGCCATTTTGAGCATCCTGTCAAACATATTCTCGTGCCTATGTTCATGGTCCGTCCTGTAAGGCCACAAGGGGAACATGCCTAACCAAAATATAGTCGCCATCTCACCCACATGACTGTCGAATCTTGCCTGAGCTTGGTCTACTAGCTTCTGGAAGACTGCTTCCCTGTCAAACAAAGTTTTGCTTTCTATGTGCTGCCATGGATTAGTGCCATGGTGGCACACTAACCCCCCCCCCAAAAAAAGCGGCCACATCTGTGCTTTCCTTGATCACTTCCACAGTCTCGTATTGCCTCAGATGGCTCTGTCTGTAAATCCCATAATTTATATAGTGCAAAATTCAGGCATCCACTTAACAGAACACCTGTTTCTAACTGGTTGCAATACTAACATGTTCGTCATATTGCTACACATCCTCTTTGCCATGAATACGGTTCATCTCCAGCTACAACAGACGCCCTTTAGGAACCAAATTTCTACATAGTGTACACTTTGGTGTCTCAAGGAAACAATTAAAAGGCTTAAGCAATAGCTAAATGAGCTTAATTCCTTCAAACCCAAGTTTAAAAATCTGGCCCCCAGCATGAGGCATTTCCACAAGATAACATGGACAGTGTGATGTGATGGAGGCATGTACATCCACAAACCCCCACCCCAAGACTTTTCTCTGTACAAGCTTAACAAGGTATACATAGAAGCCAAATGTTGACGAGTAACCAGAGGCAATCCG
>JAHPZR010042325.1:15000-16851 GCA_019787425.1 Platygyra sinensis | reverse complement strand
AAAAAATGGGGCGATGCTCGATATACCAAGTCATATATGCATATTGTGTCGTTCTATTGTTGTTAGGCCGGTTTAAACGTCGCATTTTACATGCACCGAATCGAATTGCAAATTAAATGCATGTAAAATGCGACGTTTAAATCAATTAAATGCGACATGTTTCAATTCGATGCGAGTCAGTCGAATATTCGACTATCCAGTCGAATATTCGACTGAAGTTCGACAGTTGATTTAACGCCGCATTTTACCTGTTGTCACGAAGCTCTCTGGAACCTGTAATTTCATTGGATCCTGTTGGCACGAAGCTCTATTGTGTAAGTGAAACAGAGAATTAACTCTGAAGTGTAAATTAAAGTGCTACTTAAACCCATGAACAACCCACTGGGCGTTAGCCCTAATAAAGGGAAACAGGAACCACACGAGGCAAAGAAAAATCTTTTGACCTCGGTGGGAATCGAACCCACTTTAATTTACACTTCAGAGTTAATTCTCTGTTTCACCATTTGTGTTCCCAGTGCTACGCGGCACAACATTCTATTGTGTTAGGGCTAGGGTCTACTGTTACCATTGTTTGTATATCATTTTTATTAACCAATCCTGTGAGGACGTTCCGAAGAGCTTCGTGGCGGCCCATTTTACATGTGCCGAATCGAATTGAAAGTATGTTAATAATTATGTTTGCTCGAATGGAAATTTAAAAAACGCGTCGCTCGCGCTCAGCATTTTATTCGGGAAAAATGCGACGTTTAAATCAAATCAACCGTACGTATTCATTCGAGTCGACTGAATTAGTATTTGATTCGGCGCATGTACAATGCGACGTTTAACCAGCCCTTATTGTGTAAGGGATAAGAATCATTGTTGTGTTCTTTGTGACGTAAATCGAGACTTGCTATTCACTTGGTATATCGTGCACCAGCAAAAAATCTCTCTTCTCTGCATGAGTGCAATCGCACACAATAGCGAAGCGCGCGAGGTGACGTCATGACTCAGACAAGACTCAGACAAACAAACTGGAATGGTGGATGATTTTGAAGATTTCTTTAAGAGCAAAAGCCAGTGTTCCTTAAACACTTTGTGAAACAAAAATTTCGCTTATACTCCCAGTATTTCCTCAGAACAAGCTTATGTCGACTGAGTCTCGCGGGGAATTCAGTGATTTGCATTCTATTTTTAGACTTCGCGCGCTTCGCTATTGATCTTTCTTCACCATATTTAAACAAAATTTTAAGAATACACAAGATTGTAGGTTTTATGTGTGGAGTCACAGCGTCTTTAGGGTGACAATAGGGAGTTTACGAAACTACGACAGCGATGCCGAGAACAACGTCGATTAAAAATGATGTTACATTTTACCTACGAATCTCGCGATACTCTAAAGTCATTTATTTTGTTTATCACTCTCAAAACTATCAAAAAACTAATCCGGAGCACAGCGATAAATTTCAAATCAAATTTTTAAAAAATAGCCGTCATAGTTCACGTTCTCCAGACAACGCAGAATTTAGTCATTTCACGTTTTTGTTTTGCAGAGAACGGCAAAGAAATGTTCCAAGAATTATAAAGCACGTGCACAGCCATTGTCCTGCTGTTAAATTTTATTCTTTTGTACAGTGACGTTCACGTCGCCGTTGCTGTCGTGGTTTCGTTAAGTCTCCACTTGGGCAATTAGACTACGCGCCCTCGTTTTCTATGAGGGATACGTTTACCATTCGCACATAGAAAACTCTGGATTGTATAAATCTAATTTTGACGTAGTGATGCCGACTGAGAGACCGACCGACCTATAGATCTACCTGCCTGACTACCTGTCTGCCTGCCTGCCAGCCTACCAGCTATCAAAGTAAAGAA
>JAHPZR010042325.1:10000-12500 GCA_019787425.1 Platygyra sinensis | reverse complement strand
AGTATTTTCGCCGTCAGTTGCTCTAGTTTGAGTGAAGACAGTGCCGAATTTAGGTATGTCCCGCTTTATATCGCTGATCAAGTTGAGTTCGGCTGAGTACAAGAACTTCACATTACTCCAATCTAAATTTTACACATGAAGATGATTAACAGCTTTTCCATAACAGAGAAAAAAAGACTAGTTGGATATGTTTGGATATAGCAGCGTTTAGGCCCAATAAGTGACAATAGGTTTATGTCCGTACTGCGTAGACGCTGCTTAGTTTTGTTTGTGTAAAACTCCAATAAATTGTCTGTTGTCGATGAATGACAGCGCCCGCCGATGCGTGTTTTGCACAGCTAGTAAAACATGACAAATTAGACTTCGTACTTTGGCATGTTTGGTGTGCAAACGTACATCGAACTCATATAATATCTCTAGTTTTTGAATATGTTTAAGGTTGACTAATGTTTGAAAGCATATTAAAAGCTTAGCTGAAAATTTGTGAATACAGCAGCAATAATCATAAAAGTTACGATGATGCTTTTAATGAACTCGAATAAAGATTTCGATTGAGTCAAAACTCCTTGTCTATTTTATCTTCGCAGTGTAAAGTTTTACTACGTGAAAGAAACGCACATGATGTTAGTAGCCTTTTGGTGAACGTTGGTGAAAATCAAGTTGTTGTAGTATCTCAGCACAGAAGACAACGACATAAATGTTTTTCACGATTTGTTCACAATCAGAAAACACCGACTCGGACTTGAAAGTGCACGCGCTGCACTATGCAAATGAACTACTCGTACGAGTCACAGGCGTCAGACGTGCCTTTCAAAAACTTTTTCAAACTCGCCAAATGAGCAGAAACAACAAGAAACTATCAAAAACAGGTTTTGGTTGTGATAAAGCATTGTTTGGCAAACTCACAAATTAACTCGATACTGGAGTAAACAGTTTTCTTACAAAACTTTTCTCTACAAAACAAACACAAAAGTTTACGGGAAAAACTAGCCGGCGAGCGGATTTTATTCATTCACAGCACGAAATTAAAGAAATTCTCGACCCTGAAAAACACACCTTTTCCATTAAATCAGGGCGTAAAAGTCCATAGAAGGGCACTGGTTCTTCTCTGCCTTATTCCCTGTCATCGTTGTGAAAAATCGGCAAAAGAATCTTGCAGCTCTCACCATTTCATCACACAACGTGACAACATCCACGCGAGAGCCCAAGACACGTGCGTGGATCAGCGCGGATATATGACGTCAGGATGGCGCAATTTGTTCTAAAAATAGACAAATTGTCCCATATCATGGGTCCGCGCGCATTCCAAGACTTACGGTCTCCGTCCCTGATTATGGCTCCTGGTCGGAGCTAATGTAATATATTTAGAAAAATGACAAATTACAGAATATTGGAAAAACCGTCTGAACAACCTTGACTTTTTACCGATTCAAAATGTTAGGCAATAACATTTCTATGATATGGCAAAGTATAAAAAAATTTCAACGACGGAAAGTATAGATATTAAGGAGTTTAGGCCAAAATGAGGAATATATCTGCCTGTCAGTAGATGAGATGTTGCCATGGTAACGGCCTTAATAAAAAAAATTGTCAACCAAAAACTAAGCCTTATTTCAACAGTATCCGTACTTGTAAATCTCTTGTAAAACTTTAAGATAAATTACTTAGTTGAACTAAGTTTCCTTTTCTAACTCGCCCTCTATAGCGAGGGTGTTCCTAAATACTCTAGGGAGCCACCTTAAAACAATAACAATGATAAGAAAATGAATACTACTGGATTCCAGAGAGAAGGAAGTACGAGAATCGTAGAAAAGCATCACTGGTGGACCTGGAATTAGTACAGTAACAAATGGCACAAATCAAAATCTTCATATTTGCTTTTTGTCAGATGATTTGACTCGACGATGGATATTCCAATCCAAAATACACCAGAAAGCATCAGTCATAGCATATAGTATTAAAAGTCCCCAAAACAGATTGGTCGTTCCACTTTTTATCCCGGTTTTCAAAAATGTAGTCATGGAGAAGAGTGTTTACGACGTGCACTGACGAAAACAGCGACGACGACGACAAAACGACAAAGATGACAAGAGCGATGACGAGGATGATAATGACAATGACGATGACGATGACGATGACGATGATGATGATGATGATGATGATGATGATGATGATGATGATAAACTATGTTTATTCTGGATTTCAGAGATTAATCTTGGCGCTAAGTGTTGCAGCTCTGTGTGGAAGTATTTCTTTTATGCTGGTACGTATAATACTATACGTCAACTTGCTCTCACCCAGATAAGGTGATGTAATACCTCGATTTCATGAGTTAAGTGAAGGTGTTAGAGCAAACAGAAATGCAAATCCAAAATCCAAACACGTTAATCCAGCCTTCACTATCTAACATGCAGTGCACATGATTCGTGATTTAAGATAAAATGTAGAAATTGTTTTTAAGCGTCATAAAGTAAATTACAGATCAAGTAGAAAACATTAA
>JAHPZR010042325.1:0-5000 GCA_019787425.1 Platygyra sinensis | reverse complement strand
GCCATTTGGACCCTTAATATAATTCTAAGATAACAGCTCCCACGCGGCCATGATGGCAAGCGAACTAGCTGAGAAAACGCAGTAAAATAGACCAGATGTTGACCAGGACAACGAAATAGACAATGGTATTAAGGCAAAACAATATTTATTTTGAAGTATTTGATAAATATTTTGACTCCCTTGCAGTTAATTTTGCTTGTAACTTCACATACATACTCGGCTCTGTTGTTTATAAATTAATTTCACTAACAGTACGTCTGGGCTGCCTGTGATATACCTACATAGCTCATTTAACATGTAACCCGCCTCCCTCCTTTACTCTGGACAAATGTAGTGAAGGACTGCGTCTTATATCCAACACCAAAAAAAATGTTCCGCTTAACTAATGCAACAAATGACTCCATGAAATTTGTCAGAATATCAAGAGTATCAATTATCTTATAGAAGGTCTTCGCTTGCTCGATTATCAATTATTTTATGTTAAGCATACTGTGCTGATTTAAGACTACACTGCAAAACAGTCGTATTTTTTTTCCAAATTCCCCACGATCCTCGCGTGTGCGACCCTCATACGAGGGTGTCAAATGGGTTAACTGTCTAGCGTATAATGGTGGATTTTTTGCTATCGTTACCGTATAAACCACAAAATATGAACTGACTAGCGTATAAAACATGCCGACTTTTTTAGCATATACGGTCGTATACGGGTGTATACGGTACTTAACGGCCAAAGGTTGCTGACTTTCGACAGCTAAAAAAACAATTTTTAGGATACAAATGTAAATTTTAGTTTACTTTTAGCTCGTCTAACACTTCTGGAAACCATTTATAGTCTTTATACCGTCATATTTCGTCTGTCATATGTCCTGTTGGAGTTTGGCCTGGTTCGCTCCTATTTTGTAACATGCTCCGAGCTTCTGCCTGCGATTCCCGGTTTCTCTCTTCTCTTCCTTGCAAACCTTGGAGCCATTAGCGTTGCATAGCGGAATTCCTTCTTACGGTTATTAGGGCGACTTTTTTTGAGCCACCCTGTTAATCCGGCCAACTGCCACAGTCTGAAATCAGTTGCTTAGAAGTGCAATTGCTTTCAATTTAGACCTACCCCGTTATGTAGGCTGCCACCCAGTTAATAGATACAGCCCAATTTTCATGCGCCGTTGTCGGGCCATATTAACGGACTTATACTATCTGTAATTAATTTTTAACGAGGTTCTGCAACGCCGTTCTCGAACGATTTCGCTCAAGACTTTCTTTCCGGGGTGACTTAGGCAGCTCCCGGGGAATGGGAAGTACTGACTCCCAGAACAATAGACTTGGGGTGTGCGACCAGGGTCGCAAAACCCTTACCCACCCTATTCAGTAACGGTCTTGAGAAACGGGCATAGCGGTCCACGGCGTAATACTAATGGTGCAATAGGCCGGTAGGTAAAGCTGCCTACGAGCCAAGTAGCCCTCGGCTCAGGCCGGAGCTTATCCCGGTTTTCGTAGCATGAAGCGACTGGGAGTATTTCTAATCCCCCGCGTATGGGATGTTAGTCCATCGCAGGGCTACCCAGCATTAAATTCGTCGGTGTCGACATGCCATTTGTTCTCATTCGGCACTGTAAGGGTAAAGAGTCATGCCTAAGCTGGACCCGGAGTCCAGCGCACCATGAAGCCGAATCTTTGCCCCTTCGAATTACGTCATTTTTAATAACTCTAAAACTGACTTTGTCACCATCACGGCTTATTTTGCAAGCGGAGGTCATCCAAACCTCACAAAAATCATAAAATCATACAAAGTAGCTGCCAGACTAATCTCTGTTTTTACAGTTTACTGACTAACATTATTTCGAAAAGTTTACTGACTAAATGGCTTATTTTTTAGCTGTTTACTGACTAGGGCTATACCCCATTGACACCCTCTCATACGTCCGACTGCGTCGCTCGCGTTTGCAAAAAAATACGACTATTTTGCAGTCCAATCAAAGACTTACTTTAGTTGTCTATTTCGCTGTTTCTATCGAACAGATACTACATTCCTCTGTTTATTTGCATCATTGGACTTTTCATTGCTTACATATATATCTTTGTCACTCACCGACGACAGGTCAGTGTCAGTACATATGAAATTTTTATTTGTTTATTTCTTTATTTTTATATTTAGTGTTTGTTTTACTTGCAAGCTATCTGTCAATTGTAATTATCATTCGATGCAGTTTTTTCTTCCCGTCCATTGGCCGACAGCCCACCACGTGACCCGCAAATAAATGCCTACAAACAATGGTCTGCTCATGCGTAGTACTGTCTAAACGTGTTTTGCTGCACATAATATTCTGCTCATTCGTGATTCGAACCGCGTTCTAGAGAGAAAAATGGCTGATTGCTTCCTGAGGTGCCAGGAAGTGATTAAAATATGAAAACAAACTTGGTGATCGAATGATAAAACAATTATTGAACTCGGTTATTACAAGTTATCGTGATTTCACAGTGCCTCGGCGATCAATTATTTGCCTCAGCCTTCGGCTTCGGCAAATAATTCATCAGCTCGCCACTGACAAATTACGATATTTTGCTCAACCTCGTCCAATAATTGTCAATTGTTTTGCACTGTGTTTTCCTGGCTTTAACTCTATCTCGCGACGTTTCAGTATTCCGTTGTCTTACTGTATTGCGCGGCAGGGGTAATTTGCCGAACGCCGAATGCCGAATGCCGAACGCAGAACGCCGAATTTTGGTCAGCGGAATATCATGTGAAACATGTTCTGTCACACTCGTTCACAGAATGTCACAGGATTACAGATCCCGTTCACAGGATTACAGACAAGAAACTGGCACTGAAGGAAACGATTGTAACAAACAACATTATCATTCGATGCATTGTTTTCTTTCTTTCCATTGGCCGAGAGCCCACCACGTGACCTGCAAATAACTGCGTACAAATAATGGTCTGCTCAAGCGCAGTACCGTTTAAACGTGTTTTGCTGTAAATAATATTCTGCTCATGCGTAATTGAACCACGCTCTCTAGAGAAAAATTGCAGATCGCTTCCCTGAGCTGCCAGGAAGTGATTAAAATATGAAAGCAAACTGAGGGTCATGAAGGGGGGGTCCAAATCCCATTTCCCAGCATATTGTTTTTTTCAAATCCCAGCTCAAATCCCACAATCCCAGCCTGTGTTGCTCAAATTGAAATCCCATTCCCATTTTTCTATTGTTTTTGTTTCATGAATCCCAGTCCCAGTGCACAAAATCCCATTTCCCAGCCTCTAAAAAAGGCAAATCCCAGCTCCCATTTTACCCCTTCATGACCCTCCAAACTTGGTGATCGAATGATTATTGAACTCGGTTATCGCAAAATATCGTGATTTGTCAGTGTCTCGCAGATCAATTATTTGCCTCAGCCTTCGGCTTCGCCAAATAATTGATCTGCTGGCCTCTGACAATTCACGATATTTTGCTCAACCTCGTCCAATAATTGTTCAATATGAGTAAAAATAACAAACAAACTGCGGTTATAAACGTAACGAGACAACGCACGTTGTAAAACTTTCATTTATGAACTTGACGTTTCGTATGCTCCAACATACATCTTCAGAAGTAACGGCTACCAAAACTACAATTAAATTTAAACACAAAGACTAATACCAAATAAGGAAAGTAATGACAATGAAAAAGTAAATGAAAATAAACAGACCAAGTAAAGTCTGCTGGAAAATATAAATGGCTAGTAGAGAAGAAGTTTCTCACAGAGCTGGTTTTAAATCGCGAATCAACAAGGTTTCCTTAATGGGCCCTTTGCAGTTTACGATCACATGGTACAAAAACCGCCATGCTGGAGAGCAAACTGCCCACTGGGACCTCCAAAACAAAGCAACAGAACTAAATATTCTTTTGTTTTGGAGGTCCCAGTGGGCGGTTTGCTCTCCAGCATGGCGGTTTTTGTACCATGTGATCGTAAACTGCAAAGGGCCCATTTTACAGCGTATATCGGACTGTCCAGTGGCTAAAATGTCAAAGTGGCCTGTTTGGGTCATGTGATCACAGGATTAAATGGGATCACTTTGACATTTTAGCCAAAAACCAGCTCTGCCAACCAGCTCCAACTCTTAACCACAGCTCTTAATGAAAATGTTGGCAGTGAGAAACTACTTCTCTACCAGCCACTGATTGATATTTTTTCTGGAAGATTTAGCTAGGTCTGTTTTTTTTTTCATTTACTTTTTCATTGTCATTACTTTCCTTATTTGGTATTAGTCTTCGTGTTTAAATTTAATTGTAGTTTTGGTAACCGTTACTTCTGAAGATGTATGTTGGAGCATACGAAACGTCAAGTTCATAAATGAAAGTTTTTACAACATGTATTGTGTCGTTACGTTTATAACCGCAGTTTGTTTGTTATCGTTACTCATATTATTGTTTGTTACGATCGTTTCCTTCAGTGCCAGTTTCTTGTCTGTAATCCTGTGAAAGGGATCTGTAATCCTGTGACATTCTGTGAACAAGTGTGACAGCACATGTTTCACATGATATTCCGCTGACCAAAATTCTGCGTTCGGCGTTCTGCATTCGGCGTTCGGCAAATTACCCCTGCCGTGTATTGGGTGCAACCTTCAGGTCTCGCCCTTTCTTTTTAACCAAATAGTACGAAAAAATTCTAATGATCATGTTCCGAGTATAAACAGTTTACGTAACATGTATAGTGATGAACATAGTCGCCTTTGTAGAAACATCTTAATGAAACATTATTCTTTTTGGAATAAGTGAATTCGTGATGTCACTTTTAGGTCAAGCAATGGGCAGGAGTTCACAGCAGGAACAATGCAGCAGAAGATGAACAGAGAAAGGTTTGACTGATGATATTAATACACTGGTGACTACACACAGGATATGCCTTGGTGTATCACCAAATCTCGGAATAGTTTTGTCAACAATGTGTACCTCAATCCTCCAATAGAATGTCGGGGAAGATATGATAAAGCAGTTAGTGTTTAAGCTCGGTTTCGCTTGATAACACAACCA
>JAHPZR010042321.1:0-21539 GCA_019787425.1 Platygyra sinensis | reverse complement strand
CATCCAGACGGCCTGATGACTTCCCACTATTCATTGAGTCATATTCTCTAAAATCAAGCGATTAGTTCAGTCACCTCTTTTGTAGCTATGTTTTCGATCTTGAAATTTAAATTAAAACATTGCTGACCTTTAAACTAAGGCCTTATTTTCAAAGCGAAGTGTGTTTGGGAGAACTCAAAATTGTTGCAGTTTATCGAAACATTAGACCAGCTGCTAAGTCGACTTCACTGAGACATTTGCTCCAGGAGTAAATTTTTTTTACCTGTAGCGAGCGATTCTCTTTTACCCAAACACACACTACTCTTGGTTATTGCTACACTGACAGTTTACATTTTCAAATTGTTGCTATTACTCAGCATGTGAATTGATAGATTTTACTCCTTACAGACCATCAGAGGAACTAGTCTTTACAGGAACAACTTCAACAGGAGAAATTCTTCAATCTTTGTCGCTTGCCAACAACACCCTATCGGCTGTCGCCTTCAAGGTTTGTATTTAAACGTTTGCCGTTTGTTCCATTCGTTGTTTAAAGACGTTCGCGCCCAAAATGTTCTCACGGAGAGATTATTTTAAAAACTCACCTGGAAGAAATATAAAGATTCACTTTTGGCGAGAAGCCAAAAAATGGGGCGTCACCGTGGTCGTTTTCGAGAAAACGCGCGTTGAAGATCATCCGTTTAGAGGTTTCCTTTGTTTTAAAGGGCCCTAGTCAGCCACACCTTTGCTTTTGTTTACATGCGAGAATTTGGCTATTATATTTTATTAGGAGTCTGTCGAAACGAAGAAAAATCACTGTGAAACTACTCAAGATAATTAAACATACCTTCAGGAACACAGCTTACAGTAAAACAATAAGAATTCGCTTCACCATGCTATATCAATAATTTCGATGTCATCGAAAATGGCGGAGGCTGACTAGGGCCCTTTAAGCTACATTGCTGAGTGAAATTTAGATCAAGTTAACGTACTCAGTTCAACATAATACACAGCCAAGTATATTAAGTAAACCTTCAGAGCTATGTCGTTCCTTGATGAAGAATACACACCAGTAGGCCTATAGAGAAAGAATACATGTTAGAACTTGCCCGTCCACATTTCAAGAGAACTTGGCTCGCACGAGAGCAGGAAAAGCGAAATCTTTGTAACTTCTCACGAACAGATTTTTCCTGTTCTTCTTTTTTATTTTTAAAATGGATAAAATCGGGAAAGGAACTTATCAGTACGAAAAGAAAAACTGTATATGGGGTCACAGAGCATCCAAGAGATTAAAGTGCAGGCGATTATAGGCAAATACTAAAACAAGCTTAACCGGTGTTGTATTTAGATAAGTGAGCTATAATTCGGCTGTTAAACGGCCAGAACCCACAGCTGTTTGCCTTTAATAGTAGCTTGGCAGCGTTTTTCCTTCCCGTTTTTTTTTCTCATTTTGGATTGTTTGTTCACATACTCCTTGAATCTCTCTTCTACCTGTAGGTCAAGACGACTTCTCCGGAGAGTTACCGCGTCCGACCCAGCTCTGGAGTGATTCCTGCTTCCTCCTCTGCTGAAGTCAGTGTGTTTTTACAGCCAGGTAAGACTGAATAGAGACAATTAAGCGGCTCACTAATGAGGTTCCTGATTTGCGAAAGGAAAAAAAAAATGCAGTTCTTTCAGTTTACCCTGCAATGCGCCACCGCGGAAAGTGACTACGTTAGAACGGCATAATGAATTGTTACTGTTACAAGGAAATATATGATAATTTTTTCTACAGTTAAGAGGACACCCTTGGGACATCACAAGGAATAATCTACTTAGCTTTAAAACGACATCGTTGAACAGTAATGTTGAAGAAGTCTGAGCTGAAGTAAAAAGCCCTTGACGTGTTCGCTTCAGTTGCAGGTTTAGTGTAACAAAATGGCTTAATATTGGTGTTTGCGTCCGCTTAACAGAGGTGCCCGCTGCATGCAGGTTTTTTTTACAGTATATATGGGAAGAAAATTTTGGAACTCAAGCTGGTGTCTAGGTGATAAGGGGTATGGGGTCTGCTTAATACAGGTATCACTGTATACAATTCTTCGCGCGACTGAGTATTACACGGAAGTCTGTACGTCATAAATTGCCGTAACTATGTTTAATCAGTTATTATTGTGAAATCAAATCAGAAATGAATATTTTCATTTCAGGTCATGCTGCTAGTGTTATTCGAGACAAATTCTTGGTCATGTCCACTGAGTTACAGGATGAAAAGTCACCGAGTGAACTGGCTGCATTGTGGAAAACGATACCCAAAGCAAACATTGTTGAACATCGGTCAGTCATACCTGCTTCACTGACAAAATTAAACTTTTTTCTATGGACTAGCATCCCGTCCAGGGGAAGTAGAAATACTTCTAGCCGCTTCATGCTGCAGAAACCGGGATAAGCTCCGGCAGCTATGAACCAGCCTTGGCTCCAAGGCTTTACTATCTGCGTCTTTAGCTGTTTGTGCTCTAACATCTCTATCATGAAAATATGGGTTATTTTTTCCTGTGATTACTAGAGGAGTTTTTTCCCTTCGTTTTTGGGTTGGATTCAAAGCAAACAAAGTCGGAGGCAATTTTTGCTGTTTGCTGTAAACATGAAGCTTCTCTAAACTCTCTAGTCTATCACATGTTAGTCCTCAATATTGGTCCTCCGCCCATGCCAGCATACTTCTGTGTTGACGGGAGCAGTGTGTGCGTGAAAACAAAATGTCTTACCTGAACACTCCTTTACAACGCACTCCCTCGGAGTCTGGCACATTTTTCAGTAGGCTTCGCATCTCCACGGGCTAAAAACTAACATTTGTGTTCTTTTTTTGTTAGCCTTCGGTGCCGATTTCTGGCCTCCAGTTCCCAGCTCTCCAGTCAGTATTCTGATCTTGCTGAAGGTAAACCAGTGACGTTAAGTATGGCCATTGACAGCATTCAGTCACTTCAACGTCAGCTTAATGATGTGGAGAAAAAGGTTTGTACGTTGTGAAAGAGCGCATGTGAGAAAAGATATCGGCTCGAGATTCGTGCCTGCTTGACTTGACAAGTCTTTGTAACTGTTACAAATATCCAACAAGATGCTCTCATCGGAAAAGACAAAAACTTGCAGATGTTTGTATATCTATGACTAATTGTTGTAGACTGTTCAGAGCCTCTATTTATGCACGCGACAGAAAAACGCAAGCGAAGCGTGCGCGAAGCTCGGTTCCCAGCCCCTACCCAGCCGGTTAACTTTGTCTTCCGTTTTGCTCTGGCATCCAGTTCTCTCGCGATTTCCTCCGCGCTTTCAACGATCGATTAGAAATAGCAGAAAACAGGGGAGCTTTGAACAGTCTAAATATTTCCAACTTTTGATTGCATTGTTTGAATTGGGTTTAATTCGACCTGCTTCCTTTCAAACTTTGTCACTAGAGCAAAATTTTGTTTAAATAGACCAATTTTGATATAGTAAAATTCAGCCTAAAACAGGAGCCCACTACTAGGAGCCTGCAACTCCCATAATAAGCCAATGCAACGGCATTTTTACAAATCAGTCTATTTTTAGATATTTTTCCCGCGAAATAGGCCAGTTACAATCTACATGAGCACGCTTTAGTAAGGATTAAACAATGGGGCGTCACGTGAACGTGTCGAACTGTCAAAACTAGTCCGTGCTTGTGATTGCAATTGGTCACTGCGGTTTCGGTGGGGATCTGAATTCGATATAACTCAGACTAAAAATAAATCGGTCTGTGAAAACGCCGTGACAGAAATATGGGATAGTTGCAGGCTCCTAGTGATGGGCTCCTGCCTAAAATAAAAGACCTCAGAACGAAATAAACCGTATCAACTCTGTAGTTATTCCCCAGAGCCTCGTGCTTAAGTCTATTGTTTTAGGTTGAATTTTCATATATCGAAATTAGTCTATTTTGTGATTTGTAAATGAATTTTCTTGTAAAACAATGACATTGACAAAGAATGTCCTCCGTAATTATTATTTTTATTATTTATTAGTTTTCTGTCTTACCGAGGCTGAAAGTAACCTTTGTCCGACGAACTCCAAATGATGTTGAGGATTATAACCTGTGATCATGCTCTCCAAAGCTACAACGCGTGATCTCAGGTTGAACTGGCTCTAAAGCTCTACAAATCAGGACATCCACATGCTTTGCATGACCGTCTTGCAAAAGATAGACTGCGTTACAGCCTTCTATTTTCTCGTATTTTTATTCGATCGGAGAGAGTCGCGCCGAGGGAATCGCGAGAGAACTGGACGCCAGCGCAAAACGGAAGATTAGTGGGGATATTCTTCTTGCACGCTTCGCTCGCAAACCCTACCCCCATCGCTTCGCTCGCTTTTTTCTTTCGCGTGCGTGAATGGAAAGGCTGTTAACAGTGTAGCAAAAGAAGAAGGGGAAGTTCGCCCCCATGATTTCACGCGGCCATTTTTTTTCGCGGTTGTCTTTCGCGTCTAAAAGTTAGAGCTTAAATTGCGTTTGCAATGATCTTGCATTTTATTTATTTATTTATTTTACAGCTTGACGCCACCAACAAGAGAATTGCCCACATAGATGAAGGCCTTCATGTTTTTATAAAAGTTCAACTGGGTCTTTTCTCTGCCATGATAGTGTTATTCGCTGTTGTGATGTACTACGCTACTTACTTCATGTAATATCTCCTGTAAAGTATCGTCACTCACAGGTCCAAGTGGACGAGGCAATGTAATGAGAATTGAAATTTATTTTAAAGAGAGTTAGGACTTTGAATAAGTAAGGCTTTACGGAATATTTTCAACACAAAATATTAGCGAAATTAATGAACGACGTTTCAACATCGTGGGATGTCATTGTCAAATATGTTTAGGTTAGTTTTTACATTATATATAGATAGATCTACAATTATACGCATAAGGTGGAAAAATACACATCTACTTGACAATGACATCCGACCATGTCAAAACGTCGTTTATTATTAATTTCGCTAATTTTTGTGTTGAAAATGTTTAGAACTTTGTCCAATAATTTGTTTGCTGGACAACAGAAAAGATTTATTTTTCATTTGACTTTTTTTTGAAAAATAATGTTAAACAATTCAGTAAACTTTTCTACTGAAAAGCAAAACAGCAAAAAATATGAAGTGACTCAATTGTGAAACATACGGAGTTAGTGGAAATAACGTCATTTTTATGGCAGATCAATTCGGATCTGATCACCTTTTTCATTTTGTAATTGTTCTTAATTGTTTTTCTCTAGGTTTAGTTTTGTCCGCTCCTATTGTTAGGGCCAGTCTTCACTGCAGACTTAAAAGGGATTTTATACTGCTGTTGTTTTTACCGCACTGGAGGTCGCACTGCCAATTAAATTTTGGAGCGTTTTGTTGACACCGTCTGATAGCGTCTGGTTAGAGTCTTGGATGAGCCTAGTGGTTATGTTGCAATTTTAAGTAAGACACTTCACTTTAGCATTCCCCTTTCTCTACCCAGAAATACCCCGCTAGATGTAGCTACGCTCAAATCTTAGGCCCCACTTATATGGTCTCGGGTACCGAGACAACCCTTCTCTCAACAAACCCGTTCCGGGGGTCGTCTCGCCTCGGCGATTATAGCGTAACCCTGGCAAGCGGGGCAAAAACACTTATAAACATTTTGCCTCGGCTAATCGACGTGGCGAGCGGAAATTCGTATCAAGGAAGTGAAAAATAACTCGGCAAAACCCACTGTGATCGACTAACTGAGGGAAACTCAAAGAAAGAGGGAATCAATAATCATGCAGGGTCAACTTTGACTCGCCCTGCAGGGACTACGTTTTTACATCCAAACGCTCGATAAAGTTGCCTCGGGGGAAGGTTGTCTCGGGTACACAAGAACATATAAATGGGGCCTGCGTGACCGGCGCTAGAGTAATAGTAAAGAGATAGTTGGTGCGGTTCCCGAGAGCGAGAACACTCGCGCTGGCTCTCTGTCGCTCGTGTCACGCGCTTGTCGCACTACTCCAACTCGCACCTTATAAACTCGAGTGCCTACCACGCAGGCTACTCATATGTTCAAATCAAGATACCGTGGGAAACATAAATTACATTGATTACATGTGTATAGTTTTCATTTAGGCTTTTAGCCTTTGATTTCACAATTACGCGCTGGACTAGCGCCTTCACAGAAGGATATTCTATTTTTCTTAGAAGTGAAATAAATTATTTCAGTACAATACTGTGAATAGATTGGCGGTATTAATTTATAAATAAAGTGAAGGTCACATGTAAATTGAACTGCTGTGCAATGTCATTCCTTAAAACTTTAATTTGACTTTTTAACCCAGAGTAAGTCCTCTTAAACCTTAAACATTTTTGTTTTTTTTCATCAGAGAAAGTTTATTTTTCTCTTTCGCGGAAAAAACGTTGGCATATCACACTGATAGATTAACGAAGAGTGAACCTCCCGGTGGGGGGTGGGGGGGCACTCCCATATGAGAAAGTCAGGATGTGTGTCGCAAAAATTTGAATTGAACCCCAAAAGGAGGTCAGTATGGGGCCTAGTATCGAATGGTCTTTGCGAGCGAACATGTAATAATCAATGCTTTTATTTCTGGGAGCACGAGCAGTGATCAAATTTGCAGCGAGCACTTTAGAGAAAATACCAGATGGCGAGCAGCGAGTGGCGAAGTGCCTATTGGTCTCACCAATGTAACAGGCACTACAGCCTGCACATGAAAACTTATAAATGACTAGGAAATTTTCTCGGGAAATTATGTTATAGGAGATACATAATTAAGACACTTCCACTTCTTCAAGTTTTAAGTCTGTTAAATATTTGTCGTGTTCAGAAACGAGCCCGCGTTAGTCTGACCGGAATCGAGAGACCGGCTGGCGGAAATTGAGCCAAAGAATGGAAATAAGAATTGGGTTTTCTAAATTATTTTTACTCCCAGTGGACCCTGAAAGACATGCTTCGACAGCTAAAAATAGTGGATTTTCGTCCTGAATACTAGATTAGATAAAAAAGGTACGGCTGCTCAATACTTCCTTTTCAGAGATTACTTTTTCAATAGAATTGCGATAATATGGAATGGTATTCCTGAAGATATCAAATTAGCTAATTCACTTCGTTCTTTCAAACGCCAACTCAAATCTTTTTTTGCTTTAAGCGATTATATAATGTTTTTGATGGCGACAATGCGCGTTCTTTTAAGATTATTTGTCCAAGTGTCGGCGTGTGAATATTCTAAAAGCTTGCTCTTGTTAGTATCAATGTAGTCCGCGATTTATTATTTTTTTCCATTTTTTCTTTCTACTTATTAGATTGATATTTTTAGCATATTATTAAAATTTAATTGAATTTTTGGGTAAGGGGTTGGTTTTCTACATTTTATGGAGTTGGATTAGGACGGTGAACCTAGTAGAGGACTACGTGTCGTATTGTTCTCTCGCCTGTACATTGTACGAATCTATAAATAAATAAATAACTCCTATTTTCTAATACGCTGGCTGCCGGAAAGACGGGGAGGCTCCGCCCCGAGGTCCAACCCCTTACCCTTTTATATACCATTTTGGCTGAAAATGTACCCCTTTTATATACCTTTTATTAACAAAAAGGTACCCCTTTCACATACCTACTTTAGGAATTCTTGAACTCATTTTCATGTAGTGCTTGATAAATAAACTGATACAACCATAAGGGGCGTCTATTCGAAATACTATAATTAAAGCCCCCTTTTTTTTAAAAAAAATACCTAAATGACAGATTTCCCCACCCTTTTATATACCTCAACTTGTGAGATCCCCACCCTAGTATACCCCCTTCCCCCGGGAGAGGCTGTGAACAGTCTAGGATAAAGGTAACTACTAGCTAACGTTGGAAACGTTTGTTTCGCACAGTCGTTTTGGCGGTTAATTTGTCTTATGGTGGTCTTATACTCTGACATTTAAATATTTCCCCCAAAAAAACATTTTATCGGAACATGAAGATTCACCATCCCTGACCAATTGTTAATCGTATTTTGAAACGATTTTGCTGTAATTACTCCTTGATGTACGTTTAAATCAAGATTTTCGCACACTGACAGCTATATTTCAACATAGCAACACCCATAGCAACCATTGTTTACAGTCTAAAAGTACTCACAAAATGTATTCAATCAAGTACATTTTAATGATACTTTACAGAAAAGCTTTAGAGATGTGTACTTATGAGAATTTTGCATCATGGTCCCGAACATTGTTTCCTGTGCCATATTGTACGCTCCTTATACTTGTTTAACATTTCTATGACTGGTGTGTCTTCGCGTATTCAAAGAAACATCCACGTAAAACCTTTCGACATACCCCCCTCCCCTTTCCTTTAACCCCCCCCCCCTCCCGTTCACAGGGCCAATTTGGGTTCTCAGAGACCGAGGAAAAACTTTAAAGCCATATTTCTAAAAATGACCAAATAGACCGATCACCAATATTTCACGCACGATATCTTTACAGGGTTTTAACCGAATGTTGTCAAATTTTCAACATTGATAAAGGACACAGTTATCTAGGGGGCAAACCTCCAAAATTTGCAATTTATGAAATTCTATCCCTGTTATTCAGTTAATACAGTTAATATTAGTTATTATTAGAAAACTCTGTCCAAATTTTACGAGATAAAACTGGCCCTCGAAACACTGCTTTCTGAGGTTTGGCTCCTGGACAACCTGTTTGTGGATAGCATGAACTGAATTGCATGCTTCTCAGACCATCCATTAGTAAGTTATCGTGCTTGTAATGAACACCATTTTTAACACTTAGGAGCTAGTTATTCATTAACTATTGTGGCATGTGACCTGGAAAGTCAGAGTGCAAAGTCCTTTAACGTGGTGCCAAAACTGTTCCACAGAGTTTTTTGCAAAAAACATCTCTTTTTTTTGTATAAGACCCCCTTAACTCGGACGTTTCATTTGCTTGCCGACACAGCCTAACAGTTTGTTTTCATTTTCTTTGTTCGGCAGCGAGGTGAGAAATCATTGGTAATCAATGGTCAGTTATGCTCGCCGCCGTTATGTGCATAAAGAGAATGCCGCTATGGGCGGAGTCGAGAGTTTTTCTATGTTCGACCTGTTTGTTAATTAACCCTATTGTATTCAAACTTGCCTGCCCGATGTTTCCTTAATTAATTAATTATTTTCCACGAGGAACGTCAATCTGTTTTTTGATAGGAGTGTTTTATAACTGTCATCGAGACGCCCCCAGAATACGCGACCCTCACCCACGCTTAATTACAGTCCGGATCCAAACTTTTCTTTTGTGCCTATTGTCTTTTGTCGGATGAAACTTAATAGAAAAGTGAGACATGTGAACTGAGAAAGCAAAGCACTGTTCATTGCCGCTCATTTCAATTCTAATTTTCTATGAACATCATCGCGGCTGGTTTTAGAAGTTTGACTGTTTTAAATCACTTCGATCGACACCTTCAAATGAACCGGCGTCGGTCCGGAAGCTAAATTACTTTGGTCTATGGCAGACGTGATTAATTTTATGGACCCTGACTTATTAGAGACCTATCCCTGTTTTAACCTGTTATGCCTGTGAAAATCGATTTTGAGAAAAAATCCGGTGCTTCACATTAAGAAGACTTCTGAGAAATTTCCGTCTCTTGTACTATCCAGGAATACAATAATGTTACAACACGTTATTATCCAGTTTTCGTTCAATGATCTATCCACTGGTCGCTTACGGAAGTTAAAAACAAAAGAAAAATTCAAGCAAGTTTTTATCTCTAAAAGTGATCGCGGTCGCTAACGAGAGGTGTCGCTTACATATACAAGAGGTTTCAAATATAACTGGAGTGATTCGACTTAGTATTTTGGAAAACAGGTCGCTGAGGAGAGGTGTTCGCAACCTGAAGTATATCAGAAACAACCATCTACCCAGTGAGAAAAAAAATGTTGTAAATATCCCTCATCCCACAAAATTTTTCCCCAATGTCCCGTCTCCCGATCCGAAAAAAAAAAATATTCGCGAAGGCCTAGGTGCTAGTGACGTCATCGATGGCGCCAAAAGTGTTGAAGTAAGCGCGCACATTGCCAGTAGTTGTCAGTGCTTGACGAGTGCGGCGTGTGTTAAAATTTGAGACTTTATCTACCAACATGAACAGAGAACTCATGTACAAATATTACTATCAAGGAGACGGTAAGTATTTTACACAATGCAGAAGTCTACCTTCATTTTAGTGGAAGTTTCTAGTTTCTCTGGTTCGTTTTAGAAGCAGATGGAGATGTTGATAAGCCGTTCTCGCACGCAGAGCTCTCCTGTTTCTCACGCGTGTTTGTCTGTTTACAGATACCTCCACGACAAGAAACCGGCTGTTCAGCCATTCCGAGGACCATGGTAACGATAGTAACAACAACAGCAAGGAATCTGGAAAGGTAACAGCGGTGAAACTTCCAGCTATTTAGCTACCTCCCCTTGTAATCGATTGAACCACCTTGACATGCAAGCATGGCGACCAGCGAACAAATATCGCCTTGTTCCTGTCGACGTTTCTTCAGGAGGCAGCTTTCTCCTGTTTCGAAGTTAGCACGATCTCGGTCGGTTACAATACGTTAATATGAGATGAATAAGAACTCTTACTGAAACTTTTAATCGGCAAAATGAGCTTGCTTTCATTGCAAAATCACAATTTTCACACCTTGCGTTATGTTACTAAACCAGCCGCTTCATGGACAAATTATTATGTCTAGCATGCGTCCATCCAATTCGGGACACACGCGGATAGTTCGGAGAGCACAAAGAGAGCCTAAAGCGGCCTTCACACGTCAAACTCGTGGCAAATAACAAACACGGCAATTTCCAACATGGCCCGCTTTTTAGTGTAGTTTCAATCACCTACAACAGTGAAACAGGATAAGAAGAGAAGATCCAGAAAAGAAAGGTTTGGACGAAACCAAGTTTGTCCGCGCGCTCCTCCGTTTTGTTTTGTTTTGTTTGTTTTTAGTATCTTTGTAGGCTATAGATGAAACGTCCCGAACAGCCGGACAATTGTGAGCCGCTTTGATATTAATGCACCAGTCAATGTAAATCCCCGGTCCCCCCAACCCGGGCAAAGGCGGGGACTTGGACTAATAGGCTGGAGAAAGTAAGTAAATGTTCCCGCCCCCGGGGCAATATTTTCATGCAAATGCCCTCGATTGTCCCCGCCTACCAGGGAAAGTTTACGTTTAAAAAAGTCATATGGAGTGTTCTCGCTGCAACCATGTTGCAGGAGTAAAACATGAAAAAAAAACATTTGCACAAAACTTAAACTTTTTTTCCCAAAGGAAAATCATTGTGTTGTTTTATACTCCTTCATGATGGCCACGGCAAAAACACTCAAAAGATAGTCAACTTGGTCACAACAATAAACAGACTTTTATTTGATATCTCTCATGCAGCGTTTGGTCACAAAAATAAACAGACTTTTATTTGATATCTCTCATGCAGCGTTTGGTCACAAAAATAAACAGACTTTCATTTGATATCTCTCGTGCAGCGTTTCATTGGCAATTAAGAGAAGGATGGCAAGCACGAAATAAGGATAAAACAAGATTTCGAATGTCAACAGATTACTCACGTTTCTTTCCGCCATTTTGTAGTCTTCTAGGTCGGTCCCAGTCTCTTACGAGAGACTCCACTCCTCCTGCAAAAAATATTCCCCGGTCCGGATACCGAAGAAGCAAATCTCATCCAAAACCCCGTGTACCGGGGCACTGTTGATTGTCAAACGTTAACTTTGTCCCCGCTAAAGTCCCCGCATTGCCCGGGTTGGGGGGACCGGGGATTTACATTGACTGGTGCATAAATTTAAAAGTGTTGACCCGCGTCCCCCATTTTGTGAAGTGTCACGCAAATTAATCACGTGAATAGAGCTCGTTTTAATTGGTTGAAAATTACCAACACATTTTGGCCAACTGTTCACACGTCAGATACGAGTTTACCAACACGAAAAAGTTGGTGAGAATAGAGGCAAGTTCTATTTGTCACCAACAGTTTGCCAACTTGTTTGCCGACTGTTTTTTTGCCGTTCACACACATCAACTTGAGTTTGCCAACTTTAGTTTGCCGTGTGAAGGCCGCTTAAGAGATGCTCGAGGTGTAGCCAAGAGTATCTATAGCTACCTAAATGCTGTCCCAACTATCCAAGTGCATCCGGAATTGGATGGACGCATGTTAGACATTGCCCATTGCTTTTTATAACATAACTAAAGCAAAGCGTGCGCTCTGGTTGGCTAATTCAGCATCTATTATTTGCCCATGGGTGTATGCTGCTGACGTACTCAATAACTAAAACAAAGCATGAGCTTTGTGATGTAGCTCAATTTGTTGCGGACTCGCTCGGCGCCTGACTATAATAAGTTGTTGATAAGAGTACAGACCACGCTAAACCACATTTGATTTGCTTTTTACCACAATATCAAAGATAACGGAATAAATATTTGTCTTCGCAACTGAAAACACCTACTCGGACTTGAAAGGGCACGCTCTGCATTATGCAAATGAGCTGCTTGTACGCGTCAGACTTTCCGTTCAAAAACTTTTACAAACTCGCTTAATATACAGAAACAATACGAAAAAAATGTTTGGGAAAGGAGTAATGACACGTACTCGTTGTTGGTAAGAGTTTTGACCACGATAAACGACATTTCGATTTGTTTTTTACCACAATATCAACGTCAAAGAAAATGTTTTTCTTCAGAGCGCGAGCTGAAAAAGTCATTGCGTGACACATTGACGTGAGTAGGGTGGTATGGACTCTAAAAGACTTCTGTTGCTCTAATGTCTCAATGTTATGTTATAAAACAAATGGTAAACGCCATAGCGTGTACTATTGAGTTATGGCGTTTACCATTTGCTAATTATAACATAGCAAGACATTTTTCGCGCAGAAAAGTCGCTTTTTCTGCACTGATCAAATTGCAATTTCTCTTAACTGTGGGGTTGCTGACTTAAAATAGAAGACTTGTTTTTCAAAAACATATTTTTACAGGCCAAATAAGTGTATCAAAATACCATGCATAAGCCGTCCAGCTCAGAATATTTGGCTCAGATGTCAAGGAAAGAGTTTATTTGAAGTTTATAAATTATTATTCATTCAAAATGATGCAGCCTTTAAAGAGTCTGGGGTTTTTGGAGTCATTTTGAAGGGCTTGCTGGAGAGACCATGACTTGCACAATCTGAATCGAGCAGTTGCTGAAAATGGAGTCGAAATTGCACAGCATTGGCCTCGAAATTATGCTGGTTATATAAGTTTGAAACTCACCCTCAACATGGAAGCACACCAGTTAGTGTTTTCTTGGTCTTGTTCGATTGTTATCTTCAAGTATTTTCTCCAAATCCTGCTCAGATAAATTTGCAATTTGATCTTTCGACTTTTCCGATGTTTCTGCAACCATTTCAGTCACGGTTTCTAAATCTTCAAAGTCCTTAAGAAACCCTAACTCAAATGTTGGGTGATTACTAGCAATACAACACAATACAATACAATAGTTTTATTTCACATTTCCTTATTACAACACATTAAAAAGATATTTGTATGGCTAGGTATGTTTGAGTTATTGATGTACTTAATGATTAAACTAAACTATATAGACAGCAATAATGGAAAAAAGCGTAGCTCCTTTGCTGGATCGTTCAGAGCCCGATTAAGCAATCCAGGATAAGAGTAGAATTTGATTTGAAGTTTGTAACTTTGCAGTGAGGTTTTCTACAAATTTTTTTACCTTCTGTTTTGAGTTTGAATAATCTCAGAAAACACAAACAACACCAGTGAAAACATTTGTATACAAGAAGTATCTACATCTGTTAGCTTTCCATCCTGGGTTAGCATTACCCAGCTTGCAAACAACCCAGCTCCTTTTACAACAAGTGAACCTGACATGAGTCCCCGATCCAATAGAAAACCAGCACTTGCTCAACAGTCAACTTCATAAAAACACCTGAGCTCAATGACCTCTTACCTTAAGCCTGCAATATGGTCACGTGATACTGGCCAATGGATACCTTGTTTTGACAGGTATCAGTTGACCATTGCATGGATGTTCAATATGTAATTCCACCCCTCTGGAAATTCCAATTAAGCTTCATACATTTCCCCCACCCCCCAGGAAATTCCAGTCCCTTCTGTGGGGGAGAAAAGATATTTTCTGGAACTGCACAGTATCAAACTGAAAGATAAAGACTACAAATCTCTCTGTCAACCTTTTAGCTGGAGTATGGCTGCCATCTTGCTCGACTCTGTCGTTGTTTGTATGCATCCATGAGCAATACTACTAGCCATGATGGTCATAAGGAAATCAATTCATGGGTTTCCTTCTATCCTATATGCGTATGGGCTCTGCTTGGCGGCCCTTCGGGTCACCAGGGCTCCACTGTTAGTCAAAAGGTTTCATTGATGAAGGTGTTCAAAGAGTGTTTTTCAGGTCTCAGTTGTTCAAAGGCTGGATAACTCTATCCACCGGATAAATCACTATCCAGTGGATAGCGTGGTGTGTTTTGTTACTACTTATACACTGGATAGCGATTTATCCGGTGGATAGCGTTTTCCAGCCTTTGAACAACTGGGGCCTGGAATATAGTACATACCATGAAAGTTACAGGAAAGAACAAATTTAGCTCAAGGTGCATATCTCAATATCCAGTCCGACAAGGAAGACCAACAATAGTGATGCCATTTTGTTGGAAAATTTTGATTAATTGATAAATTAGACAACCTTGTCATAGCCACAGCATAACTCTTACATTTGACCTTGGCAGTGGTGTGTTGTTAACTTGTGATTTGTTGATATTTTTAGATTGCAGTCTGCAACTGCAACAGAATGCCTGATACCATCAACTGCAAGTTTTGCGGTCAGTCATTTGTTGGCAGGAAACAAATTTCTTGTCAACTGCACAAGAACACAATACACCTGATGGACTTTATGTTTTGCATCTTTTGCAAAAGAAGACTGTAAAGAGAACATTATGGAAGAGGCAATTTCTGATCAGTTCAAGTACCTGTGGAAACCAAGTGGGTGTAGATTGAAGGGGTGTGTGGCAAAAAGTTGATTTGAACCCTTGGTTGTTTTGCTGACCGAGTTCTTTCAATTTGAATGTCGACTGATATTTTAATTTAGTTTCTTTGTACTGATATTGTCTTATAATTGCTAGCTCTTAGAGAATAAGATAGGAAAAAACTACTGTGAATGTCACAATTTTCGGCGGTTTCTTCTTGATGTTGTATGAAGTCACTTAGAGAGAGTGTTTTTTTCCACACACCCCTTCAGTTGTGATTATAGAGTGCCAGTGAAAAATCATTGATATCAGTGGTTTCATTATGGACCAGGTACTGGGCAAATAGACTTTATTAGCGTGGATGTGTGCAATGATGAACATACCAGACATAACTATTTTCCATGACTTTCCATGATATAGAGTTAAGTTCTATGACTTTTCAGGCCTGGAAAATAGTATTCTTGAATCCCTTTACTTTCCTGGTTTTGAATGACTTGTATGAACCCTGGTTAATGAAACCCCTGCTGACATGGCAAATTTTATAAAAATAAATGACATAACATGTTTGACAGACTTGGGTGACCTTAATGTTGTGGATTGACTTTCCTTGGCCATTCAGTTGAAGAATGTGATAGTAATAGTGGATGAAATTACATGAAATTAGTCATTTGGATTGTTCAGCTGTAAGGATTCAATTTCTCCTTACTGGTCATCACAGGCATACTTGTGTTGCTTTTGAGAGTTTTAAAGACAGATAATTATTGTATTAATAAATTGTCGGAGACACACATGGCAGTTGCTTTTCTGCAACCGAGGAAAATTATTCAAAAAGTTATGTTTCTGTTGTGTCCAGAAAATATATTACAGAGTTTAGAGACAAAATAATACTTATTTTGTAATGCATGTTACGTTGTGTATATCACTGCAAATTATTGTTGATTATTATTTCTTGCATAAATTATGACTAACCTTGTGTCTTCATTGCATGTTTTGGCTAGGCAAGACTATTATAAAGTTTAAAAAGTTTTTGTGTAATTAAGAATTATGTACTACTAGCAATTGAGCAGTTTTCAATTGAGTGTTGTAAAACCAAACCTGTTACTAAACAATTAGACTACTCAGCCGATCTCAAACTGTAGTAAAACCAAAACCACAGTAATTGTCTGATTACTTTTGACACTTAATTGAAAAACACTAGTAGTAGTAT
This sequence comes from Platygyra sinensis, assembly GCA_019787425.1. NCBI lineage: Eukaryota > Metazoa > Cnidaria > Anthozoa > Scleractinia > Merulinidae > Platygyra > Platygyra sinensis. Next base: position 5,377 of record JAHPZR010042321.1, on the reverse strand, counting down.
TAGTATGGGTAGCCAAATGGTGAACAGTAAAATTAGGAAATTATTTCACATGTATTGATGGCTGAAATTTCAGGAATAATTAATAATGGTAATTGAACTGAGTGGAGTGCAATTTGGTCTGAAATCATACGCGTGATTTCAAAATCGAACGAGCGCGCAGCGCGAGTTCGATTTGAAATCACAAGTATGATTTCAGGCCAAAATTGCACGACACGAAGTTCAATTACCACTTTATTAAATCCATTTTGAAATCGCACCATTTTATGGCCTTAAATTTTAGATTTTGATGCATTGTTCGAAGCTGAGCCGCGCAGGTTTGTTAGAAGTAGCGGAACCGGAAATGCTTTGACATTCATTTAGTATGCAAAACGATGTCATGTGACGAAATCTCATTCAAGCATAACAAACAAACAAGTAGTTCTGAAGTGAGAACGAAAATGGTCTCCTTGATGTATCAAAGTTCAATTTTCTTCGCCTGAATCAATGATGGAAGACCTTCCTTTCTTTTGTGGTTGAGGCTGAGACTTCTCGTTGTCTTTAGAGAAGGAATTTGAGGGTGCAACCGGTGTAATTCTGCGATGGATAATTTTCTTTTGAGTTGTGAAACTCCCTCGACTGCACGATGCCCAGCTGTGGATAGTTTTCTCTTTTAAATACCGTTCAAAGGCACTCTGCATGATTTTACGGGATTCAGGCTCTTTAGTATCTCTGCTTCTTTTTGTGATCTCTGCCCACAACTTTATAGTTGGGACCTTGTCAAGTTCGTGCGGCGCCGTTTGTTTCAAGATATATTTTTCAAGATGGCGTTCATTCACTGTTTTGTGGAGCGGGTCGAAAGACTACGTATGGTTATTCACAGCGATAGAGTTGAGCTCTTGTATTGCTTCGTTTGAAACTACCGCGAACCTGGAAACATGTACCTTCTTGAGATAGCTATGAATTTGTTGTTGTGTGGTTTTCGTTCGTTTATGTTTTGCTGAACTCGGTATCACACGAATCTTGAGCAGATGTTGAAGAAGCAATGCCAAAATATTCGTCAAAATGGACACTGAATGTTGGAAACGTCTTGTAAAGAAGGTCGTCAGCCTGAAGGAGCTCGTAATCATTATTCAGAAACTGTAATTAATTAAATTCGTCAATTGTCTTGAAAAAGAAAAGACAACAATAACAAAGTTTTGCCCTGTAGTTGCAAAATTCGCAACATAGGGGCTTTTTGTCATTCATTTTCCTAAAATTTTATTGGTTACATCAAGCTAACCTTGAAATCTGATTGGTTGTTTTGTTTTACTGTCCCATTCTCATTGGCTGAGAAAAAGGTGCGATTTAGAGCAAAAAATAGTGCGATTCGTGAATAAATCGCACTCCTGAGAGCCAATCAGATTGCAAGTATAACCAGTGATTTCAAAATGGATTTAATAAAGAAGTAAATTAAGAACTAGAAATTTGTCACCCATGATTTTGTGTAAATAACTCTTTCTAAGTTAGTAACTTACAATAAAAGGAGACATTTTCTTTTTTTATCAATGACTCCCAAGTAGTTTCTTGGAAGAAAGTTAATTTTGCCTGCTTTTTGTATGCATTTTATATTGTAATAAAAATATACAAACTGGCAGTGTGGAAGAGAGCTTTTGTCAATAGATGTTGTAACTTATGAAGACTAAATCACTCTTAAATTAAATACCATTGCATTAGGTGATGCACATTCAAAATAAAATTTGATGGTATGGAAATTTCGGCTCATCCTCCGTGTAAAAACTTGTGGCACTCACCAGTGATGCCTAACCCCAACAATAGCTACAAAACAAAAAAAATTCACAGGTTTTTACAGAGGTAAACCCGAAATTTCGAAGGAATGCTAAATTTCCACTGTGAAATATATGTCAAGTGCATACAAATGCCATCCTCGGAGACCCAGGGGCAGTTAGTGGAGGCGGGAAAAAGTCTAAACGGGTGAGAAAACAATTCGGGCAAACAAAATGAATGTCAGTTTTTAAGTGTCTGTCCTGCTATTGACAATTAAGTCATACCATTGCCAAAGTAGTCTGCGGATCCACTCGGCTATCGCCTCATGGATCCTCGGCTACTTTGACAATGTTATGACGAAATTCATGATCAATAACAGGACAGACACATGAAAAACTGACATCAATTTGTTAATTCTAACAAGACTCCAAGGCTTTTGGGTCAAAATTGAATTGTACTCTCACAAAGAAAGTTGCAAATTTAGACGCATTTGTATGAAAAACTAAAAAGACAATTTCTCGCTTCTCAGAAAGCCGATGCCCTTCAATTTTAATTGGCTAACTCTTTTAGCTTACATCTTTAGTTTGCAATTCACAGAAATTTCAGAATATCCAGCATCAAAATCACGATTTTTCCCATACATTTGCTGTAAATTTTGCCGCGTTTGCCCCACAACCAAGATGACGTTGGTGACCGTGAAACCTATATGGCCAGATGATTTAAACGGGAAGTTAAAATCCGTTCTATCAATTTACTATCCTTGTTTTAATCAACGTGATCTATTTCCTACAACATTTCTCATCTTCTACAGGTAGTAACAAGGCTCATTCCATAGATTTTGAACAACTTCTACAATTAAACCTGCACAAAACACCCATGTTTGCTGTTCTTAACGGGAAGCTAACCAAGTCTGACATCACAAAATCCAGTTCCAACGTTTCCACAAACCGTTCTGATAGTAAGGCGAAGAAAAAGGGCCATTTTCAAGGTTGAATATCTCGGCGATGTTTGAACGAAATCATGTAAAGTTTTGGATTATGATTATTTGGATTATCATCTTTTATTTATTATATCCAGTTACCAAAATATAGTGCTACCCAAAGACCATACAAAATTCTTGTGCAACACAACAAAAGTTGCTGCATAAATTTCATTCATTCACACCTGTTAAGGGAAAGAAGGCAAAACGCTTTCACAGGCTGCCCAGAGAAAGTTATATTTCGGTCACGATGACGAGGCTGAAGTGTTGACAAAAGAAGATCTCAGTAACTAAGTAATCAAGATCTCAGTAACTGGGTTTGACTCTGGCCAGGCTTGCCTGCCTTCTTAGCAGAATGCATTAAAAGTGAAGCCTTGGAGCCAAGGCTGGCTCATAGCTGCCAGAGCTTATCCCGGTTTCTGTAGCATGAAGCGGCCGGAAGTATTTTTACTTCCCCTGGATGGGGTGCTAGTCCATCGCAGGTCACTCCCCAGCAATTTTGTTGGGTTTCACCAACAATTCACCAGTACCCATTTATACACCTGGATGGAGAGAGGCACTGTGAGAGTGAAGTGTCTTGCCCAACAACACAACACAATGTCCCCGCTCAGGGCTCGAACCTGGACCGTTCGCTCCGGAGTCGAGCGCACTAACCATGAGGCCACCCTGCCTCCCACGAATGCATTTGAACTTTTGCAAAATAAGTGGTGATCTTTCTTCAACGGACACGAAATATCAGTACAAAAGTGTACACAAATGATCTGGAGTCTTAAACCAAGGAAAATGTAATTTGAATAACAACCTTCAAAGCTAACATTTTTCCCCTTCTTATCTGAGCCCTGTCGTCTAGGCTAGCCAGATTTCTAAGACTTCCTCACTTTTTCCTCAGGTGCACTCAAATACAATAATTAAACCAAATGCTTTCAGTGTTATCTCATGTTGCATTATTTTGATCTTTAATAACAATTTCTTGCAAAATCTTCTAGACTACTACCTACAAGACTTGAAAGTTATAAGTGTGAGATATGAAAGGCATACTTCTGCATTAAACAAACTTTTTTTACAGAAGTATAAAAATGGATGGATTCCCAAAGTTGTAGAATATAACAGATCTGCACAATGTTGATTTCATCCCTAAGTACATGATAGTCTTGTCAGCGTGATGTGTTTTACATTTTTCTGTGTGTTTGCAACAGGTTGGCTGGTACAGCACTTTTCCAAGATGTTGACTTTTAGTAATAAAAAACTAGCTTTGGGTTAGCTTTAATAGAATGCGGTAACTTATTCAAACTAGTAAGAACATCAAAATATGCAGTCTTTTGGTTAAAATTGGTTCTCAGCTATTTGCAATAATAAGCTTGCCATCTTTGTTCACTTTGTCACAGTACTGCTTTGCCTGAGATTTGGTTCAATTTAGTCCAATATTTTATAAATCTCATTCGAAATCTACTCTATGAGGAATAAAAACATTAGGAGACATAATGTACCATGTACATTTTAGGATAGCAGAATCCGAACGTAATGGTTGAAACTAAAATGATTGCACAGTTTAGCATACAAGCAGTGCAATATATATTCTTCATTTATAACAATCATGTTAAATCTAAAAACTATAAAAGGCTTTAATGATTCTTGATTATAATGCAAATTTGCAAGCATCCTTGTTCCTGTCAAATTATACTGAACAGAGGGTTCACCATAAAAATATTAAATTATCTAAGTACATAAAAATGGGAAAAAAGCCTAATTTAAGACAAGTTATAGCCTATAAACTTGGGTAACGAAAATTATTGATGACTTCTAAGTTCTGTGAAATAATGTTGCTGTAAACAGGTTTAATTATTAATCTTAGTACGTCATAATGACATACCAAGGCAAAGTGTCCTTAGAGGGCAGGCTTGAATGTTCATTTATAAAACTATGAAAATTATGTGAACAAGGTTTTAGGTAAAAGCATAAACTAGCAGACAGTTAAATCTCATCACCAGTAGCTGATGGATGTAGTTATCATACAACATCTTCAACATACTACAGTCCATCATATTAAAAAATTGAACCATTTCCAGGAACATGAATGCTGGCAAAATATCTTACAACTAAGTGACAATTAAAAATCTTGCTAAGATTCCTCAAGGGAAGGGATATTTGGATGCCTGGTTAAAATCTAGATTTACAATGTCTACATGTAAAGCTTCACAGAGCAATATTCATGAAGGTATCAGGAAGAATTTGTATTACTGTTAGAAGACGGACCACTGTAAGCTTGCCCACCATTCACATAGGATGTCCCCAAACCATAAAGATGTCCACAATATTTTGCATCATCTATATTGTCCTCAAAAAACATCTGCAGCAAGTCCAAAAGAACAATATTATATATAAAGTCAAAATCAAAATCAATTATCCAGCCCTATGAAGTGAGTAAAAAGAGGACTTTAATTCCTGAATTGACTGATTTCTGTAGCTACAAAGGAAATCCACTTTCCGCTGATCTGCCAAGGGCAGATTAGAGCTGTTGCTTACAAGAACCATTGGGTACAAAGAATAATTTTCCCTTTAACCTCAAAATAAACACAAGAAATAGAAAATGTGTACATGTTTCTAAATGTGACCCGATTTGCGAAAAGGGGGCTTAAGGTGACTCATGAAAACGGC
>JAHPZR010042320.1:0-16901 GCA_019787425.1 Platygyra sinensis | reverse complement strand
TGAGAGTATTGGTTGGTTCGTAGTGACTACAACAAAATGCCATCCAATGTGACGAATTTCAACATCCGAGATGTCTGGAAAAATAACATGGAAGAAGAGTTCGCCAAAATTCGAGGCATAGTGGAAAAATTACCCATATGTTGCTATGGTAAGGATGTTAAGGTTTTGATATTTGAGGTAGTGGTTAATCGATAATTTAACCTTGGACTGATTTGGACAGTGTGACTTAAGTGGCTTGTACTGCTTTGTCGATGCAAAAAGTCAGATCAATGTTTGTGATATTGCAAGATTGACCCAGGATTTTGAAACATGCTTCTAAATCTCCTATGATTTATTTGTCATACAAAACAATGTTGAGTAGGATTTAGGTTTGATTTGCACATAGTTGTAAGCTTGTTACCTGCAACAAAGTTGGAAAACCTGTCTAAATCTACCCTTAGTGTGTAAACAGGATGGTTTTCACATTGAAAATCACACCCCTGATTTTATTAGTCCACTTGTATTCAATGTTATTATAAATAATTATTACCTGGCTGCCCTATTTTTACATTGTCATTCAAGACAATGGGTGACATGACACTTGAAAACCTGGGACTACTTGCAACACTGTTTGGCAAGAGCTTGCGTGAGTTACTTGCACTAGTGTTGACATGCAATGACGGACGCTCACTTTGGTCAGGATCAAATTTGCACGCAAGTCAAAGCAAGTTTTTCACCATTTTCCCACCCAACCAAGTTAATGCAAGTTGAGTGACGTCCATTAACCTGTGGAAGAGAGGATAGTTTGCCTTAAATTTTTTTTTTGTGACTTGCGAGGAAACATGCGGGTCCATTTGGCTACCAGTGCAAGTCTCTATGCAAGTTCAACTTGCATCCACTTGCAACTACTTGCTGGTCCATTTGGCCAGGGCTTAAAGTTCGCTTTCCTGGATTTCTGTGCCATCTGAAAAGTCTGGCTGATTTCTGTAAAACAGTGGAAACTGGTATGGGTCAACACCTTAAATAAGTGTTCAGGTAACCTGTTGTACTGAAAACATGGTGTGAAATGCCTTGAATTATGAGGTCCTTTTTGCTAACAGATGAAGAAAATTAATTCTCTACACATTACAATTTTTTATCACTACAGTCAATTGATTATCATTTAATAGGCTTGCTTATTGCTGCTGCACACAGATGCTAACAACTTTCTTGTTGCTGAATCTTAGGACACTGAATTTCCAGGTGTTGTTGCACGACCCATAGGAGAGTTCCGCAGCACTTCAGATTACCAATATCAACTTCTAAGGTGTAATGTGGACTTGCTGAAGATCATACAACTTGGTTTATCATTTTACAATGAGAAGGGACAGCAAGCGCCAGTTGGAGCCACATGCCAGTTCAACTTAAGTTTAATCTGACGTAAGTTTGTTCACTTAGTAAGAGGCATGGTAGCCATGTATTTAGTGCACTGGACTTCAGATTGAGTGTCCCAAGCCCCTAGCTGGTGTCACTGTGTGGTGTTCTTTAGACTGCAAAACAGTCATAGCACCTGCATCATTATTTTTAGCGAGGTTTGACATAAAGTTTCTCAAGAATGCTTGGGGTTTAATGGCGGAGCCACCTAGAGAAATGAATTGCAGTGAGATGTTTTAAATAGAATTAAAAAGTAACGGTGCTGTGAGTAGATTTTTAGTAAATAATTTCTGCAGGTTTATTTTTCGACCTTTGAGTGGAATCCACTTTAATATTTAAACTTATTTTTAACTTTCAATTTGAAGCTAGTTATATTAATTTTAACAACTATTCACCGAAGTGGTGGTGGCTAGTGATGGATATTTACCGAGCCGCGCAGCGAGGCAAATATCCACGACTAGCCACCGACACTGAGGTGGATAGTTGTTTTAGTATATACTAAAACAGTGAGATAATATACACCACAAAAAATTAATTTGGATCATTTCTTCACTTGTCACGGATGCAAACCGGGACACCATTTTTTCTCGAGTTGCTCGGAGTTAAATAGCAAAGGATATTCGGAGTTTGAGTAGCCAATCAGCGCATGCCTTCAACGCTATCTACTGTTTTCAGTAGATACTAATAAGTAATATTTGAGTGCTTCCACAATCCATTAATATATTTTAGCTATCAATATGAATTATAAATAATTAAGTAGAGGGCATTGTGTGATTTTAATACCCACAATTATAACATCTTTCAATGTAAGGTGTACAAATTTTGTGAAAGAGAGTAAAGATAAGGTTCGAAATCTTTCTGAAAAAATATATACCTGTAGCAACAATTACCTAAAATTAATGGCAACAGGATTAACTTAATTAACTTGGTTTTTCTGTTATAGGGAGGACATGTATGCTCAGGACTCTATAGATTTACTCAACCGAGCAGGTATTCAGTTTAAAAGACATGAAGAAGATGGAATAGATGTGGGTGACTTTGCCGAGCTTCTTATAACATCAGGGCTTGTGTTGAATGAAGATGTCAAATGGTTATCATTTCATAGGTAAGGCCACCCTCCTTGACTTGACAATTTGTAATCATCCTTGAGGTCAACGATACTACAGTGCAATTGTCAGGTGAGTATGGCATGACAGAGCTTTGGTGTTGAAGTTTTGGACTTAAAATTGCAGTGTTGCCACAGGCAACTTTCCTTGTTTCCAATGGTATCAATACTGTCACCTGCAGCCTTCTCAAAGTGTTTTCCTGGAGCAGGTCGTATAAAGTTGGAGGTGAGCAGGTCGTGTAAAGTTGGAGGTGATTTGGGTTCTAAAGGCACGCTTTCGAGTGTCCTAAGGGTGTGGGCCTGTAGCAGTGTTTTAGGGTATCCTTTCCTGGAAATGAATAGAAATTTCAATGCTCTAGGATTCCATGACAGGGCATCTAACAGGATGCAGTGATGCAGTTCCACGTAATTAGCTAACATCCGCATTCTCCACATAATCAGAGCTTTTTTTCCACCACATAAAACAGAAAAATTGTGCCACATTAGTGATAAAACAGCTGCACAAGCAAATATTCTGAAGAGGTTGATTATTTTGAAGTAGTGTTTCTCAAACAGGGTGATGTAGCAGCTCGCCTAAGGTCTCACATGATTGGCTTGATACCCTTTGAGAGTACAATAGAACAAACAACAGAAACAATGCCCCTATCCCTAAAACAATAACAGCTGCTACAATGATAAAACAAAAGCAGCTTTGGGCAGCTGCTACAGTACTGCAAAAACATGGCATTGCCAGTTCATTAGTGACAATTTTTAACCTCGAGGCATACCTGGAAACTTGTTTTGTGGAAAATACTTGGTTACTAAGCTACAGACCTTCCACGAACGCAAATTCTGCAGGAATAATGATCTGAAATGCTATAGAAAAACTGTGTAAATGAAGAAATACTTGTCCAAAAAATTAATACTCTAAAAAGATCAAGCAGAAAGTTGGCAAAAATGATGTGCATTCTATTAAAGAGCTTATCTGTAAATTAATTGTGGGTAAGACTTTGAAGTGCTTTTTGTTTGACCATTGGTCAGTACATTCGAAAGGCTTTATTATCAATTTTGTCAACTGTAGAAATTTTCCTATAATTCAGTTTTTTTGTTTTCCGCTTAGTTGACGCATGTTCCCACGGAGAATTGCTGCATTTTTTTTTTTGGACCCTGCCAGATGGCAGATGGCATGCCATGAGTTTTATCATTATCGTAATTATATTTTCTGACTGGAAGGAGATGGTCAAACCTCTAGAGGAGGCTGCTTGTTGAGCTGGTGGCCAGCTGATTTTGAGAAGGCTGCACCTGCAATTTCACACATTTTGGTGCCAATGGCATCAAGGGCTGGCAAGTTGCCACTGGAAACAGAGCCAGTTACACACGACAACAACACAAGATGAATGTTAAATCCTGGTCACCAATCTTTGATTGTGCCTTACTCAACTGGTAATTTTAGGTAGTAAGAATAGCTAGTCATGCCAAAGTTGAACACAGACTCAAATTTTGTCAAGTGGCTTTTCATTGCCCACATGCATAATTATGTTGTTGCCTGTGTTTCTCTATTAATTTTTTTGTTATAAATTATGATCGTATATGCCTAGCTAGAGTTAAAAACTGATGTGAATTCTGTGCAAGTCAGGATGAGTTTGTATCTCATTTACAATGTCTGGATACAACTTTTCTGTGTTTTCGCTTCATGAGAAAACACAGAAACTGGGTTTGATACAACAGTGATGTGAAATTTATTATTTTTTGTCATTACTAGATATCTTAATCAGGCCTAAAACTTGCAAACTGTCCAAAAGACAACAGCAAGATTTTCTGGTTGTATTTTCTCTTTTTACCCACTAATTACTTGGCAATGCTTTCTGTTTGTAGTGGTTATGATTTTGCCTACCTACTAAAAGTTCTAACAGCACAGAATTTACCAAGTGAGGAATCTGAATTCTTTGACCTTCTGAAGCTATACTTTCCAAATATTTATGATGTAAAATACTTGATGAAAAGTTGCAAGAGCCTAAAAGGTGGCCTTCAAGAAGTGGCAGAACTGTTAGAGGTGTGTAGGTTTGAAAAGATTTTTTTATTTTCCAAAGGAAGCATTTGGGTGATTTTACGTACCCTACTTCAGATGTGGGACAGGGGTCTCATGGTTAGTGTGCTCGACTCCAGAGTGAGTGGTCCAGATTTGAGCCCTTGCTGGGGACATTGTGTTGTGTTCTTGGGCAAGACACTTTACTCTCAGTGTATCTCTCCCCCCAGGGGTAACCCTGCAATGGACTAGCATCCCATCGAGGGGGAGTAGAAATACTCCTACTTGCTTCATGCTACTGAAACTGGAATAAGGTCCATCCTGACCAGGTGCATGGCTTGTTCAGTGTGTATGCAGACTTAACCTTACCTTTGTACTTCAGATGTGGGCTGAAAAAAAGTCACACTGATAGTGGGTACTGTACTTCATACCAACCCATGACTCGTTGCTTATTTCTGTTCATATGACACATAGGATTGCATTACAAAATGCCTTATGTTGTTAACTTTTTGGTTATTATTTTATCTGGCAACAGTTTTGATCATTTGAAGATTAATAATAAAAAAATAACCTATAGAATAGAGATTATTCCTTTCATGTGATATTTTAGACTATGCACTACAGGAAACAAATATTCATTTATTGAGTAATGCATCTATTACATCAGAATCTGTGACAAGTATGCAAGTTACAGATGAAATTTGTGTAATCTTATAATGATTTTTTTGTTTGGTAATCTTTTTTTCACTATTTTTTTAGCTTGAAAGAGTAGGACCCCAGCATCAAGCAGGAAGTGATAGCTTATTAACTGGAAATGCATTTTTTAGAATGAGAGAGGTATGGTGTATTTTTGTACTCTTTTCTTGATACAAATGGGGTAAATTGAAACTGTGTCAGGATTTGTGAAAGGGTTTCTATTCCTTGACAGGCTCATAGAATATTGTCTTTTATTTTTTTCTCAAGCATCTGAGCGGGCCGGATGCCTAAATCCTTGAATTTGATTGGCTAATCTGGCACACGTGACCGGTCCAGCTTTTTACGATACGGCCCACGGGCCGGATTTTTTCCCGCTTCCTGCACCACTGCCTAAATTTCGCTCCTAAAAGTTAGCGGTAATCGGCAATCTTTTGCCTTTTTTACACATCCATCGACGATTAGTCACCATAAAGTTTATCTCCGGTCTCTTTAAAATGGCAAGGAAAGTCACTGTAAGTAAATTGAGTTGAGTGTTTTGAAGTTGTGAAAGTTTGCTTGGATGGTTGTTTGTAGCTTGGCGCTGTAATGGCGCTTAATCCTGTGTTCCCCTCGCCGTAGAATTTGAGTCAAATTCAGTCAAGTTTACGTTTCTGATCGTTGCAGTATTTAGGAGAATTTCTGTAGAATACACTTAACAAATTTCCTCGCTTTCTGCTATTCAATTTACGGTAGAAAAGTCTGATTTGAAGCGATTTTAAAAGTGACGACGGACAGACATTGTTTTTGTAGTAAAACTTCAAACTTCGCACGAAATTTCACATCGGAAAAACAATTTTGAAAAACTTAACTGGTTAAATAAATGCAACTAACATAAAGTAGTTCGAAAACTATATCTTCTTTAATACATCTTTCTTTGCCTACTATCTGAATTATTCGCTCGTTGCCAAGATTTTTTACAAATCGTTAGTAGACGGCGTGCAAGCCGATTCAATGACAAGAGTTGCGTAAACAAACCCATTAGTACTCTGTAAAACCAATTTAATGCAGGAAAAAAATAAACATGTTATTTACCGGGCTAGGTCGGTCCGTATGGAAAAAACTGTGCCCTTGGTCTTGAGTACGGCCCTCGGCCTTCGGCCTCGGGCCGTACTCAAGACCTCGGGCACAGTTTTTTCCCATACGGACCTCCCGCCCGGTAAATAACATATATTTAGTAGAATTCTACTAGTATACTAATGCAAATGCTGTAATCTGATTGGCTGAGCCATTGCACACTATAAGCCATTAGTGTGCAGTGGCTGGGACTCGTCTACAAAATGGCGACGTTTTTTCGTTTTGCCAAGGTTTTGGAGGAAAACTTTTGTCCTGAGAAGACTAAGCGAAGGATATTTACGGTTTCTTGACTTAAAAAAAGTTGAAATTATCGAATGATGCACGCGTACACACTTCAATGTTAAATGCCAGTTCAATCTGGGCGATCTTTTAAGGCGCAGAGTTTAATAATATGTCGAAAAATAATTGGAAACGGTTATTTGAAGTAAACTTTACAAAGAATTCTACTACAACAATTATTAGATTATTCGCTCGAGTTCTATTTAACAGTTAGACTACGAGCCCGAGTTTTGTACGAGCAGATAGTCAACGAGGCGCAGCCGAGTTGACTATCGCTTGTAGAAAACGAGGGCGAGTAGTCTAATTGTTTTAGTATAAATTTACTGTAGTCTCATTGCATAAAAAAGAAAAAAAGTCAAGTAACGCGGAGAAAAGAACTGTTTTATTATGTTACATCAGGTTCAAATGTGACGTGCAATGTGCACTGATGCGTAACTGTTGACTATCAGCAGATAGTCGACGGTAATATAGCCAATCAAATTCACGGATTCACAATAAACTACGGTAAATTTATACCTCATAGAAATCTCGAGCTCATAATCTAATTGTTAATTAGTAGACAGTCCAAAGAAAATATGCATGCTGATTGGTTAAAAATAGTGTTTCTATTTAACAATTAGATTATGAGCTCGAGATTTCTATCGTGTGATAGTTGACGAGGGCGCAGCCCGAGTCAACTATTGCGCGATAGAAATCTCGAGCTCATAATCTAATTGTTTTAGTATAAATCTACTAGTCGTTCAAAACTTTCATCTAAATTCTCTTCACAGACACTTCGAAAACACGAAAAAGCGGCCCCCAGTGCATGCTGCTACGCTACTCACTATCTATCACAGAATAGAACGTGAGTAGCGTAGCCAATCAGAGGACGGCATTTGTGATAGAACGCTAGTAGATTTATACTAAAACTCAATAGAAACTCAGAACTAGCACAAGCTGTTGACATAATGATGGCGTGTGCAAAGAGAATTTACATTTTGATAATCAAAGTTAACAAGTTGTTTTCCTTTTTTTCGTTGCAAAGTTTTTAAAGAAATAGAAAACATTTTCTTGCCTGCAGCTCATGTTCCCACAGCCTTTCTCGTTCTCCCAAACTTCCATTAAATGGAAGACTAAGCTGTTCTTATTAATTATAGCTTGGTTTACGAGAGAAATTTAACTGCACGGCATTATTTGCATGATAAACGGAGTATCTGATCGGGAAAGAACTGCTGTTAACTACTGTGATGATCAACACGGCCGCAATTGATTTATTTTGCATAACTATGAATTTGCAATCAATACCATTGATAATAAACTCCCGAATTAAATGCAGCATGTTTTAGACTGGGTGTTTTATGGTGTTTAAACCATGTTTAAACGCCATAACAAAACGTTTCCACACATTTAAACGCTCTCGTTTAAACGCGTTAAAACGCCGTTTTCATGAGTCACCTTAAGCCCCCTTTTCGCAAATCGGGTCACATTTAGAAACATGTACACATTTTCTATTTCTTGTGTTTATTTTGAGGTTAAAGGGAAAATTATTCTTTGTACCCAATGGTTCTTGTAAGCAACAGCTCTAATCTGCCCTTGGCAGATCAGCGGAAAGTGGATTTCCTTTGTAGCTACAGAAATCAGTCAATTCAGGAATTAAAGTCCTCTTTTTACTCACTTCATAGGGCTGGATAATTGATTTTGATTTTGACTTTATATATAATATTGTTCTTTTGGACTTGCTGCAGATGTTTTTTGAGGACAATATAGATGATGCAAAATATTGTGGACATCTTTATGGTTTGGGGACATCCTATGTGAATGGTGGGCAAGCTTACAGTGGTCCGTCTTCTAACAGTAATACAAATTCTTCCTGATACCTTCATGAATATTGCTCTGTGAAGCTTTACATGTAGACATTGTAAATCTAGATTTTAACCAGGCATCCAAATATCCCTTCCCTTGAGGAATCTTAGCAAGATTTTTAATTGTCACTTAGTTGTAAGATATTTTGCCAGCATTCATGTTCCTGGAAATGGTTCAATTTTTTAATATGATGGACTGTAGTATGTTGAAGATGTTGTATGATAACTACATCCATCAGCTACTGGTGATGAGATTTAACTGTCTGCTAGTTTATGCTTTTACCTAAAACCTTGTTCACATAATTTTCATAGTTTTATAAATGAACATTCAAGCCTGCCCTCTAAGGACACTTTGCCTTGGTATGTCATTATGACGTACTAAGATTAATAATTAAACCTGTTTACAGCAACATTATTTCACAGAACTTAGAAGTCATCAATAATTTTCGTTACCCAAGTTTATAGGCTATAACTTGTCTTAAATTAGGCTTTTTTCCCATTTTTATGTACTTAGATAATTTAATATTTTTATGGTGAACCCTCTGTTCAGTATAATTTGACAGGAACAAGGATGCTTGCAAATTTGCATTATAATCAAGAATCATTAAAGCCTTTTATAGTTTTTAGATTTAACATGATTGTTATAAATGAAGAATATATATTGCACTGCTTGTATGCTAAACTGTGCAATCATTTTAGTTTCAACCATTACGTTCGGATTCTGCTATCCTAAAATGTACATGGTACATTATGTCTCCTAATGTTTTTATTCCTCATAGAGTAGATTTCGAATGAGATTTATAAAATATTGGACTAAATTGAACCAAATCTCAGGCAAAGCAGTACTGTGACAAAGTGAACAAAGATGGCAAGCTTATTATTGCAAATAGCTGAGAACCAATTTTAACCAAAAGACTGCATATTTTGATGTTCTTACTAGTTTGAATAAGTTACCGCATTCTATTAAAGCTAACCCAAAGCTAGTTTTTTATTACTAAAAGTCAACATCTTGGAAAAGTGCTGTACCAGCCAACCTGTTGCAAACACACAGAAAAATGTAAAACACATCACGCTGACAAGACTATCATGTACTTAGGGATGAAATCAACATTGTGCAGATCTGTTATATTCTACAACTTTGGGAATCCATCCATTTTTATACTTCTGTAAAAAAAGTTTGTTTAATGCAGAAGTATGCCTTTCATATCTCACACTTATAACTTTCAAGTCTTGTAGGTAGTAGTCTAGAAGATTTTGCAAGAAATTGTTATTAAAGATCAAAATAATGCAACATGAGATAACACTGAAAGCATTTGGTTTAATTATTGTATTTGAGTGCACCTGAGGAAAAAGTGAGGAAGTCTTAGAAATCTGGCTAGCCTAGACGACAGGGCTCAGATAAGAAGGGGAAAAATGTTAGCTTTGAAGGTTGTTATTCAAATTACATTTTCCTTGGTTTAAGACTCCAGATCATTTGTGTACACTTTTGTACTGATATTTCGTGTCCGTTGAAGAAAGATCACCACTTATTTTGCAAAAGTTCAAATGCATTCGTGGGAGGCAGGGTGGCCTCATGGTTAGTGCGCTCGACTCCGGAGCGAACGGTCCAGGTTCGAGCCCTGAGCGGGGACATTGTGTTGTGTTGTTGGGCAAGACACTTCACTCTCACAGTGCCTCTCTCCATCCAGGTGTATAAATGGGTACTGGTGAATTGTTGGTGAAACCCAACAAAATTGCTGGGGAGTGACCTGCGATGGACTAGCACCCCATCCAGGGGAAGTAAAAATACTTCCGGCCGCTTCATGCTACAGAAACCGGGATAAGCTCTGGCAGCTATGAGCCAGCCTTGGCTCCAAGGCTTCACTTTTAATGCATTCTGCTAAGAAGGCAGGCAAGCCTGGCCAGAGTCAAACCCAGTTACTGAGATCTTGATTACTTAGTTACTGAGATCTTCTTTTGTCAACACTTCAGCCTCGTCATCGTGACCGAAATATAACTTTCTCTGGGCAGCCTGTGAAAGCGTTTTGCCTTCTTTCCCTTAACAGGTGTGAATGAATGAAATTTATGCAGCAACTTTTGTTGTGTTGCACAAGAATTTTGTATGGTCTTTGGGTAGCACTATATTTTGGTAACTGGATATAATAAATAAAAGATGATAATCCAAATAATCATAATCCAAAACTTTACATGATTTCGTTCAAACATCGCCGAGATATTCAACCTTGAAAATGGCCCTTTTTCTTCGCCTTACTATCAGAACGGTTTGTGGAAACGTTGGAACTGGATTTTGTGATGTCAGACTTGGTTAGCTTCCCGTTAAGAACAGCAAACATGGGTGTTTTGTGCAGGTTTAATTGTAGAAGTTGTTCAAAATCTATGGAATGAGCCTTGTTACTACCTGTAGAAGATGAGAAATGTTGTAGGAAATAGATCACGTTGATTAAAACAAGGATAGTAAATTGATAGAACGGATTTTAACTTCCCGTTTAAATCATCTGGCCATATAGGTTTCACGGTCACCAACGTCATCTTGGTTGTGGGGCAAACGCGGCAAAATTTACAGCAAATGTATGGGAAAAATCGTGATTTTGATGCTGGATATTCTGAAATTTCTGTGAATTGCAAACTAAAGATGTAAGCTAAAAGAGTTAGCCAATTAAAATTGAAGGGCATCGGCTTTCTGAGAAGCGAGAAATTGTCTTTTTAGTTTTTCATACAAATGCGTCTAAATTTGCAACTTTCTTTGTGAGAGTACAATTCAATTTTGACCCAAAAGCCTTGGAGTCTTGTTAGAATTAACAAATTGATGTCAGTTTTTCATGTGTCTGTCCTGTTATTGATCATGAATTTCGTCATAACATTGTCAAAGTAGCCGAGGATCCATGAGGCGATAGCCGAGTGGATCCGCAGACTACTTTGGCAATGGTATGACTTAATTGTCAATAGCAGGACAGACACTTAAAAACTGACATTCATTTTGTTTGCCCGAATTGTTTTCTCACCCGTTTAGACTTTTTCCCCGCCTCCACTAACTGCCCCTGGGTCTCCGAGGATGGCATTTGTATGCACTTGACATATATTTCACAGTGGAAATTTAGCATTCCTTCGAAATTTCGGGTTTACCTCTGTAAAAACCTGTGAATTTTTTTTGTTTTGTAGCTATTGTTGGGGTTAGGCATCACTGGTGAGTGCCACAAGTTTTTACACGGAGGATGAGCCGAAATTTCCATACCATCAAATTTTATTTTGAATGTGCATCACCTAATGCAATGGTATTTAATTTAAGAGTGATTTAGTCTTCATAAGTTACAACATCTATTGACAAAAGCTCTCTTCCACACTGCCAGTTTGTATATTTTTATTACAATATAAAATGCATACAAAAAGCAGGCAAAATTAACTTTCTTCCAAGAAACTACTTGGGAGTCATTGATAAAAAAAGAAAATGTCTCCTTTTATTGTAAGTTACTAACTTAGAAAGAGTTATTTACACAAAATCATGGGTGACAAATTTCTAGTTCTTAATTTACTTCTTTATTAAATCCATTTTGAAATCACTGGTTATACTTGCAATCTGATTGGCTCTCAGGAGTGCGATTTATTCACGAATCGCACTATTTTTTGCTCTAAATCGCACCTTTTTCTCAGCCAATGAGAATGGGACAGTAAAACAAAACAACCAATCAGATTTCAAGGTTAGCTTGATGTAACCAATAAAATTTTAGGAAAATGAATGACAAAAAGCCCCTATGTTGCGAATTTTGCAACTACAGGGCAAAACTTTGTTATTGTTGTCTTTTCTTTTTCAAGACAATTGACGAATTTAATTAATTACAGTTTCTGAATAATGATTACGAGCTCCTTCAGGCTGACGACCTTCTTTACAAGACGTTTCCAACATTCAGTGTCCATTTTGACGAATATTTTGGCATTGCTTCTTCAACATCTGCTCAAGATTCGTGTGATACCGAGTTCAGCAAAACATAAACGAACGAAAACCACACAACAACAAATTCATAGCTATCTCAAGAAGGTACATGTTTCCAGGTTCGCGGTAGTTTCAAACGAAGCAATACAAGAGCTCAACTCTATCGCTGTGAATAACCATACGTAGTCTTTCGACCCGCTCCACAAAACAGTGAATGAACGCCATCTTGAAAAATATATCTTGAAACAAACGGCGCCGCACGAACTTGACAAGGTCCCAACTATAAAGTTGTGGGCAGAGATCACAAAAAGAAGCAGAGATACTAAAGAGCCTGAATCCCGTAAAATCATGCAGAGTGCCTTTGAACGGTATTTAAAAGAGAAAACTATCCACAGCTGGGCATCGTGCAGTCGAGGGAGTTTCACAACTCAAAAGAAAATTATCCATCGCAGAATTACACCGGTTGCACCCTCAAATTCCTTCTCTAAAGACAACGAGAAGTCTCAGCCTCAACCACAAAAGAAAGGAAGGTCTTCCATCATTGATTCAGGCGAAGAAAATTGAACTTTGATACATCAAGGAGACCATTTTCGTTCTCACTTCAGAACTACTTGTTTGTTTGTTATGCTTGAATGAGATTTCGTCACATGACATCGTTTTGCATACTAAATGAATGTCAAAGCATTTCCGGTTCCGCTACTTCTAACAAACCTGCGCGGCTCAGCTTCGAACAATGCATCAAAATCTAAAATTTAAGGCCATAAAATGGTGCGATTTCAAAATGGATTTAATAAAGTGGTAATTGAACTTCGTGTCGTGCAATTTTGGCCTGAAATCATACTTGTGATTTCAAATCGAACTCGCGCTGCGCGCTCGTTCGATTTTGAAATCACGCGTATGATTTCAGACCAAATTGCACTCCACTCAGTTCAATTACCATTATTAATTATTCCTGAAATTTCAGCCATCAATACATGTGAAATAATTTCCTAATTTTACTGTTCACCATTTGGCTACCCATACTAATACTACTACTAGTGTTTTTCAATTAAGTGTCAAAAGTAATCAGACAATTACTGTGGTTTTGGTTTTACTACAGTTTGAGATCGGCTGAGTAGTCTAATTGTTTAGTAACAGGTTTGGTTTTACAACACTCAATTGAAAACTGCTCAATTGCTAGTAGTACATAATTCTTAATTACACAAAAACTTTTTAAACTTTATAATAGTCTTGCCTAGCCAAAACATGCAATGAAGACACAAGGTTAGTCATAATTTATGCAAGAAATAATAATCAACAATAATTTGCAGTGATATACACAACGTAACATGCATTACAAAATAAGTATTATTTTGTCTCTAAACTCTGTAATATATTTTCTGGACACAACAGAAACATAACTTTTTGAATAATTTTCCTCGGTTGCAGAAAAGCAACTGCCATGTGTGTCTCCGACAATTTATTAATACAATAATTATCTGTCTTTAAAACTCTCAAAAGCAACACAAGTATGCCTGTGATGACCAGTAAGGAGAAATTGAATCCTTACAGCTGAACAATCCAAATGACTAATTTCATGTAATTTCATCCACTATTACTATCACATTCTTCAACTGAATGGCCAAGGAAAGTCAATCCACAACATTAAGGTCACCCAAGTCTGTCAAACATGTTATGTCATTTATTTTTATAAAATTTGCCATGTCAGCAGGGGTTTCATTAACCAGGGTTCATACAAGTCATTCAAAACCAGGAAAGTAAAGGGATTCAAGAATACTATTTTCCAGGCCTGAAAAGTCATAGAACTTAACTCTATATCATGGAAAGTCATGGAAAATAGTTATGTCTGGTATGTTCATCATTGCACACATCCACGCTAATAAAGTCTATTTGCCCAGTACCTGGTCCATAATGAAACCACTGATATCAATGATTTTTCACTGGCACTCTATAATCACAACTGAAGGGGTGTGTGGAAAAAAACACTCTCTCTAAGTGACTTCATACAACATCAAGAAGAAACCGCCGAAAATTGTGACATTCACAGTAGTTTTTTCCTATCTTATTCTCTAAGAGCTAGCAATTATAAGACAATATCAGTACAAAGAAACTAAATTAAAATATCAGTCGACATTCAAATTGAAAGAACTCGGTCAGCAAAACAACCAAGGGTTCAAATCAACTTTTTGCCACACACCCCTTCAATCTACACCCACTTGGTTTCCACAGGTACTTGAACTGATCAGAAATTGCCTCTTCCATAATGTTCTCTTTACAGTCTTCTTTTGCAAAAGATGCAAAACATAAAGTCCATCAGGTGTATTGTGTTCTTGTGCAGTTGACAAGAAATTTGTTTCCTGCCAACAAATGACTGACCGCAAAACTTGCAGTTGATGGTATCAGGCATTCTGTTGCAGTTGCAGACTGCAATCTAAAAATATCAACAAATCACAAGTTAACAACACACCACTGCCAAGGTCAAATGTAAGAGTTATGCTGTGGCTATGACAAGGTTGTCTAATTTATCAATTAATCAAAATTTTCCAACAAAATGGCATCACTATTGTTGGTCTTCCTTGTCGGACTGGATATTGAGATATGCACCTTGAGCTAAATTTGTTCTTTCCTGTAACTTTCATGGTATGTACTATATTCCAGGCCCCAGTTGTTCAAAGGCTGGAAAACGCTATCCACCGGATAAATCGCTATCCAGTGTATAAGTAGTAACAAAACACACCACGCTATCCACTGGATAGTGATTTATCCGGTGGATAGAGTTATCCAGCCTTTGAACAACTGAGACCTGAAAAACACTCTTTGAACACCTTCATCAATGAAACCTTTTGACTAACAGTGGAGCCCTGGTGACCCGAAGGGCCGCCAAGCAGAGCCCATACGCATATAGGATAGAAGGAAACCCATGAATTGATTTCCTTATGACCATCATGGCTAGTAGTATTGCTCATGGATGCATACAAACAACGACAGAGTCGAGCAAGATGGCAGCCATACTCCAGCTAAAAGGTTGACAGAGAGATTTGTAGTCTTTATCTTTCAGTTTGATACTGTGCAGTTCCAGAAAATATCTTTTCTCCCCCACAGAAGGGACTGGAATTTCCTGGGGGGTGGGGGAAATGTATGAAGCTTAATTGGAATTTCCAGAGGGGTGGAATTACATATTGAACATCCATGCAATGGTCAACTGATACCTGTCAAAACAAGGTATCCATTGGCCAGTATCACGTGACCATATTGCAGGCTTAAGGTAAGAGGTCATTGAGCTCAGGTGTTTTTATGAAGTTGACTGTTGAGCAAGTGCTGGTTTTCTATTGGATCGGGGACTCATGTCAGGTTCACTTGTTGTAAAAGGAGCTGGGTTGTTTGCAAGCTGGGTAATGCTAACCCAGGATGGAAAGCTAACAGATGTAGATACTTCTTGTATACAAATGTTTTCACTGGTGTTGTTTGTGTTTTCTGAGATTATTCAAACTCAAAACAGAAGGTAAAAAAATTTGTAGAAAACCTCACTGCAAAGTTACAAACTTCAAATCAAATTCTACTCTTATCCTGGATTGCTTAATCGGGCTCTGAACAATCCAGCAAAGGAGCTACGCTTTTTTCCATTATTGCTGTCTATATAGTTTAGTTTAATCATTAAGTACATCAATAACTCAAACATACCTAGCCATACAAATATCTTTTTAATGTGTTGTAATAAGGAAATGTGAAATAAAACTATTGTATTGTATTGTGTTGTATTGCTAGTAATCACCCAACATTTGAGTTAGGGTTTCTTAAGGACTTTGAAGATTTAGAAACCGTGACTGAAATGGTTGCAGAAACATCGGAAAAGTCGAAAGATCAAATTGCAAATTTATCTGAGCAGGATTTGGAGAAAATACTTGAAGATAAACAATCAAACAAGACCAAGAAAACACTAACTGGTGTGCTTCCATGTTCGAGGGTGAGTTTCAGACTTATATAACCAGCATAATTTCGAGGCCAATGCTGTGCAATTTCGACTCCATTTTCAGCAACTGCTCGATTCAGATTGTGCAAGTCATGGTCTCTCCAGCAAGCCCTTCAAAATGACTCCAAAAAACCCCAGACTCTTTAAAGGCTGCATCATTTTGAATGAATAATAATTTATAAACTTCAAATAAACCCTTTCCTTGACATCTGAGCCAAATATTCTGAGCTGGACGGCTTATGCATGGTATTTTGATACACTTATTTGGCCTGTAAAAAATGTGTTTTTGAAAAACAAGTCTTCTATTTTAAGTCAGCAACCCCACAGTTAAGAGAAATTGCAATTTGATCAGTGCAGAAAAAGCGACTTTTCTGCACGAAAAATGTCTTGCTATGTTATAATTAACAAATGGTAAACGCCATAACTCAATAGTACACGCTATGGCGTTTACCATTTGTTTTATAACATAACATTGAGACATTAGAGCAACAGAAGTCTTTTAGAGTCCATACCACGCTACTCGCGTCAATGTGTCACGCAATGCCTTTTTCAGCTCGCGCTCTGAAGAAAAA
>JAHPZR010042319.1:0-23863 GCA_019787425.1 Platygyra sinensis | reverse complement strand
AAACAATATAACACGAAACTTTGGAATTAATTACTTAGCTGTTGAATGTACCACAGGCACCAGAATTGTTGAACTGCTAAAATAAACGATCCCGGATAAATACAGGAAAACGGGGAGAGTTTGGGAAAAACTAAAATTTTGTGGTCAAAAGAAACACAAAACTGAAACAGCTCCCCGCGATGTTTAAATGATTCAGTGATACACAAGTACTGATGTCAAGTGCTTACTTTGAGAAGCCTAAAACAAACTACTCTTTACAACTGAAAAGTAACATGATGTAATTCTTAATCCTTAACAAACACGAGGAAACACTGTGGAAAGTGAAAACTCTCAGTTTTCATTTGACTATTAGATAAGAAACTGATTAATGTTTAATTTCATCAACTTTTAACCACAAATTTGTCAATGCATTATTTTGCATGATACGTAACAGGTGCGATTCCATCCAACAATTCCCGCATTAATTGTTGTGTTGGATGCGGTGAATTCACTGATAAATTCGTTCTCTTTTTCCTTTTTACCTCTCTTCTGAAGGGCGTCATCTTTACCATCGTCGTCCTTGAACATTGAGGCATCGAACTCATCTAGGTCGTCGGTGTCCTCCGCTAAAATTTTAATGTCATCGTCTAACAGTGGAAAAGCCGACAGAACAAGAAGTTAGTTTATCTCCTATCTCTTAATCCCACTATTTTTGTTGTTCCATACTTTTTCCCTTTGCTTCTTTAAAATCAATTCATCTGAAGGCTTGAACTCCATGTATTCTTAAAGGCTCGACCAAACTAAAGTTATTTCTAGTGTATATAGAAAACGACATCTTGTAGAAACTGAGCCACCTATGGCGACTGATCATGTTTCTTAAGAAACAAGTGTTACATAGGCAAGAACATTAGTCAAGTGAAAAAAAAAATTGTTTTGGTTTTATCCTACCGTCAAGACCGTCAAACAAGGACGCCGCAGAAGTGTTTTGGAACTTCATAAACATCAACGTTGTTCCAAGAATGAAAATTAACACCTTGATAGAAGACATTTTTTCCCAGTTGATCAACCGTTGCCCAGTGAGATCGTCTTCTGGCGATGTAGCGACTTAAGTGAATCTGTCAGGAAATGTTCTTTTGTAATATATCGCGCAAATATTTTGTATAATCAAAATATCAATATGTTTTCAGCTGGCTTTGACCACTAGAAAAGTAGAATAAAACCATATGAGATTTTCATCACTCGACTCCCTCACATTCTGTGATGTCTGGGTTGCTGGGTGATAAATATCATATCCCACACACAGTAAGACAGCCAATCTGATTTGGTTTTGATCATTCACGTCATAAAGTTTCATCTGGTTTCTTTCAATTTGGGCGCTTTACCATTACTCATTAAATTTTTTTTCACATCCGGGCTGGCGCTTGCAAGTCCGACGACTGATTATACAAACATTTAGTGCCTTTACGCCCGAAGTAAGTTAAGTCGGAACTTGGTATTCCGAACTGAAAAAAGAACAAATATCTTTTTAATCTGACAGGCTTATCTTCGAGGAAGGTTTGGCTTATATATTCTCTAATAAGTTTGTCATGCATATTTCATCTGGGTTTTTCTAGTAAAGCAATTAAAGAAATTCTTCAATTTCAAGGACTTTTTCTTAACTTTGTTGCTTCTCGGATATTCTACAACGTTTCAATAAAGTACTGTCCAGTGTCTGCAACTCAATCGCTAAATCTGATCCATAAAAGAGCAAGCCTGAATGTTTATTAACACTGAATGAAAAAGGTTTTGCATAAGCATTAATAAGAAAGAATTCGCGGTCCTGTGGCGAAGTCGCAGATAATATTTGTTTTCTTCATTTTCATGCAGAGCTTAACTTCGAAGCTCAAGAAAGGTAGCTACTTTGATTAATTGGTCTCAACGTGGGATTTTATCGTTAAACGAAATTACTCAATACCTTGCTTTTTCTCTTTTGAAAACGGAAATGGCTTAAATGTAAGCAAATGTTGCTAAAAACGTGTTTTTTTTTTAAGAACAGTGCCGACTTGTGGTAAATAAATGTGTCAATTGTCGACTACGAATAAATATTTATCCAATATGATTTGAGCACACCGCAAAGAATGGACGGCAGGGCTAGAGGCGCCGTAAAAAGTGCCGAAGAAAGAATTAATCGAGCCATACCACATCCATCAGATGCATTTTGAAAATACAAAACTATAAAAAATATATTGTTTTGTCTTTGAATGGCTTGAAAAGGTTTTTCTGCGCTAATATTTCGTTGAAATGAAATCAGCACTTTGCATCTTCAAATACAATTTTTGGGTTAATTTGCAGTTAGTTCAAATGGAATCAACACCTCAAGGCATTTGGCAGTCAAAGAGTGGGAAAATTAAGCTTTCTTAGAGTTTTAAAAAACTAATTTTGTTGAAATGGCTTAGGTGAGGCCTCCAGTATTCTCTGTTGGTAATGCCAGGGAATTAGTTTGTCTAAAATTAAATTTAAGCATTCAAAATAAAGAATATGGACTTTCTCATTAAAGAGAAGGCTGGCAACCGGATTTTTTTTAACATGGCCTCCTGAGTAACAATGTTTGTTTCGCGAAGATAAGCCTCTTTACTAGACAGAACGAAAAAGTTTGAAAGAGATAATTAACGTTGGAACTTATTCTTAAACATATCAGAATCGCGATACAAGAGTTATTTTATTAATATATGTAAATTGAGTGCGGTGGGCAAGAGTGTTTCGCTGACGTCGAAATTGTGAAGATTAATTCACGGACCAAAACAAGCCGAATCAGTGAAGTTTACTAGTCACCTGTACTTTCCCACGGGTTGAGGTTGGTCAAATATTGCTTGTTACTAGTTTAGCCTGAAGTCCGTACTCTTAAAGTACTTAAGTACTGTCTTGAGGTGAACACTTCCTCTGAGCTAGTTTCGGTTTATAAGTGTTATTTTGATAAAATAATAAGAGCAGTAACTGCTTACAGAATTTTTTTTCTTCTCTTTCTTTGAAATTGACGCTGAAAAGCCCTTTGAGGAAGTGGTCAATAAACATGTATGTATGTGACTGAGTGCTTAATAATATGTTTGAAGGAGCGCGCTGTCTTAAGGGGAAAATACATTTTTTTACGTTCTTGAATTGCTGGTTTGTGATTGGTTCTCGTGATGCAACGCTTTGCCGCTTTAATATTTTAAAACATGGCGAAAGTCAGATGTGTGTAATCCAAAGAAAAAAAGAGCCAAACGACCATCTGTGGATGAAAGCACTATTTAATTTGTTATTCACATTTCTTGATATTGTTTTGGGTATAGTCAAGAATTCCGCCCTTTCGTGTTTCTACGGGTCTTAATTATTAGCAAATAAGCCAACACTAGTTAATTCAACTTTGTTTAAATTTCTCGAACGTTCTCGTAGATGGCTCTCGGAGTGCAGTTTAAAAGTAATTTTATCAAGGGTAAAACCTTTTTCGCATACATTCGCCCGCTGGGCGTTCGCTCTGTGAGCTTCTGGAAGCAATAAACTGTTCTTTATTACAAATGTAACAATCACCTCAAATGCACGGAAATTTTCATTACGTAATTGCTCGCTGATTTTGATTACAGAGAACATTATACATTTCACTATGTTTTTTGCCGTGGGAAAATTGCGACAAGACTTTCATAAAAGAGAATTTAAACCAAAATTTCCTGGATGTCTTTTGCCCAAAGGGCCTTTCACCCAATTTCAACACACCGTACGACAATTGTTTTATTTGAAAGATTAATTACCTCAGTCATTGCGAATGTGTAGTTTGCAACCGCCATTTCGCTCTCACACAGCGAGTGACTTGCTTTTACAAAATTTCCCATTCGCGATAAAACAACTCTTGTCCAATCTTGAGTAGGGCAACGTGCTGTAACATTAAGCGTGACTAATCAATTTATTTTGGCGCAACCCCTTTAACATTTTAGCTATTCTATTATCATCACCTGAACCATTTAACGACATGGTGTTAGGAGTCAGTCCATGATGAAAAAAGGTTTCTGTTTAGATTGATTTTTTGAGTAATCATTACTTCCAAAATAGAACTAGACGACTATGGCTAGCCGCCCACCATGTTTGGCGGATGTGCATAGAAATGATTTTTTTAAAAAAAAAAAAAAAAAGCTTTTCCTCTCTTTAGCCTGTAAATAATGCACCTGGTAACAGTGAAAATTTTTTTAAAAAATCCTTTTTTACCCGTTATGTTTCAGTTGGCAGTTAAACTAGTGGCTTTAAAAATTCATGTAATTCTTCCCAGATTGGACGTGTTTAGCGATCGACCATATTGTACAAAAGCAATTTTTATGCCCCCTGCTCTGCTGCCAAGGATTGTATTTAACAATGTGCATTGCTAAGGTTAAGCTCGGTTTGCTGGAAAGAGAACTTAACTGACACAAATCTTTGCCATAATTTGGCCGCTCAGTTAAGTGGCCGTTTATTGTAAGATAATCTCAGTTACAATAGAACTGCAAACGAGGTCCTTTTCCCAGCAAAGGTGACGGCAAACACGCCTTACGTGACAATACGCATGTTATAATGCACCACCGATAATACTCCAACAATGGGATGGGGTAAAGTGGGTGGGAAAAGAAAAACTTGCCATTCACCGAGGTTTTCAGGAAAGAGGCCTGCAACCTGATGCCCAAATGCTTAAATCAACACCTATCCAAGTCCCGGATGTGACTCCATCCGGGAAATCAATCACGGGGCTGGTTGCATAAAATTATTTATCCCCTTTGAAAATAAATCTCATTATTAATAATAGTAAAAATAGCATCGACTTAACTTCATCTTTTCGTTATCAGAATCGTATTTACTGGTATTGCTTTGATTTAGACACTCAAGGAAACAGATTAGTTGAGGTGGTGATTGGGGGAATCGTATTCACACTTGCACAAAAACATGTCAGCCTCTTTTATGACTGAGACACCCCCCCCCCCCTCCCCCATGATGGGATTTTGTCAATATAAATCCCTTCATTTGGCCTTGAGCCATGATTGACATTCCAGTTCGTCGTCATTTCAGATATTTCTCGATCAGGTACTGCTCTCGATCATTTACAGTTGCATTTTAGATACCTCCCAAAATATGGAAATACAAGGAGTAGGGGCATTGTTTGCAGTTCCATGTTGTACACCTGTCACCTGGGCCGGGTTGTTCGAAAGCCGGTTAACGTTAACCGAGGGTTAAACTTTCACTGAAGCATTACGTTTTCTTGTTTAAAAATGTTTTTCACCTCTAATATTTGGTGTAGTTTGAGATTAATAGAATTCAAAACTGAAGGGCAAACAAAATAAACAGTACACCTCACCAAGAAGTTGGAAAACTGAAATCAAAATTCTCGCTAACCTTGGGTTAGCTTAATCGGGCTTTGAACAACCCAGCCCTGTTGTTTAAAGGGTTACAACCCTATCTAGCGGATAAGTCACTATCCATTTGATAGCATAATTTGTTTTGCCAGCCCTTATCCACAGGTTAACAGCGATTTAACAGAAATAATATACAAACTGCGGTTACAAACATGGCAAAACAACGCATTTAAATATTTTATTGGTCCTTATTGTATTATCCATGGGTTGTTTTGTCATGTTTGTAACCGCAGTTTGTATATTATTTCTGTTAAGAGCTGAAATAGCCGAAGAATAATAGTTTTTAACAGCGATTAATGGGGTGGATAGAGTAATCTACCCTTTGAACTATTGGCAATCCAGTGGATAAGTATTGATAAAAAATATTTTAGGAGTCAGTCTGCGATGAATAAAGCTTTCTACATAATTTATTTTCTTAGTAATCAGTATCTCTCAAAAAAAGACAACTGAGATTTCATCATGTCAAAATTCTGAAGTTCACAGCTGGATATGCCAAAAAGAATTCGAAGCACAAGTTCACGCAGATATGCGTCTTGTTAACAAGAGTAAAAATAGCATCGAAATAACTTCATTTTTCCTAATCAGAATAATGTTTACTGGCAGTGCTTTGATTCAGACACCTCTCAAGGAAATTGATCCGTGGTGGTGATATGGGGTATTCACACTCACGAAAATCAGTCATTTCCGTTCCTTTTATGACTGAGTCCTTACCCCGCCCCACCCTCCTCCCCCGATTCCTCACATTATTTGTAGTAATTCTCTACTTGCACAAATCCCATGCATAAAACACCTCTTTTACCTCCAAAACATTTGCATATGCATTGTTTTAGATTTCTCTTGGGGCATCTCCATGTCCACAACAATCTACGCTAAGTGACCACAGGATAATGACTTATCAAGTAGATAACATTATGACAGCCTTTGAGTAACTGGGTCCTGTTATTTTACGCTGCACGTTTTACAAAAAAAAAACCACACACAACAAAACAAAAGAAACAAAAGAAGCCAAAGAAGCAAATGCCACAAAACTGTGTTCTAACAACTCTTTATTTGATCTTCTTTCATGCAAGATCAGAGAGAATATTTTTCGGAATTATTAAACAATTCATTTTAGAGATGAAGAATCCACTTCTACTTGTTATAGGAATGTATTTCCGTATTGGCATCCATTTTACCTGCATATCACAAGAAAGGAAGAGGGAAAGAAAGAGAGAGAGAAAAAAAAGTTAGAAAATAAGAATTAAAGAAAGTTAGAAAACAAGAATTAAAGAAAGATTAGTTGAGCTGTTGTTAGTATTTCTCATTTAGGAGTGCGACCTTCGTCATGGGTATTCAAGTAGTTTCAAGACCGTTTTGGAGTGCATAGATAACCCATTAACTGTACACTAACAGTTTAAAATTCGTTCAGCTTTTTCAAGTGATAATCTCGATTTAATTTTGAAAGGAACTAAAAAGCATTTTTGAAAGCAAAGGTAAGATCTCTTCTGATTTCGCGATGAGTCCACGATTACTTACACTAATCAAACATTAGACATAAACAGACATAGACAGAGTTAATTTTACTTGGTCGCACGCTTAGCTATCCCGGGTAACGCTGCGCGTCCATTAGACTTGACAAGCAGAGTCTATAGGAAGTACCAAATAGTTTACAGGTGCTCCAATAAAACAAAATAACAAAGCAAAAATGTACATTTAGGAATCAATATTCTAAAACTAAACTAACTAGGATTATATAACTACTAGAATTAATTAAACCAAAGCCGAGAAAATGAGACATTCCTTACCTCATGCAGCCACAAGAAAAGGCGCATCTCTCCCTCATCAGAAAGCCGTTGCTGTCATGGCTTTGGCAAAACCTGCTAAATCTTTTACAAAATCCTCTAGAGTATACATCTTTGCACTCTATGACAAAATTCATTCAAAGAAAGGAACAGTCAGTATATAGATTGACCGTTATATAATACTGTACCAAGATGGTTAAAAGTGATTATTGAATTTTCAGGTCTCATCCGGCACACTGCGCCGGAGGGATTAGAAAACTGAACTTTATAACTTCGGTTAGGCCTTCCGTCCACACTAATCCGTCTCAGACACGAAACGGAAGCTCTTCAAACCGGAGGAATTTAAAAACGCTGGCTCGACGTCTTAGTGTGGTGTAAAACTCTACATTCAAATTCTTCCAGCGTAGCGTGGTTGGGGCCTTCTTTTGTCCGATTGCTGGACGGACAAGAGGGATGAGTGGATGAAGCACGGCACCAATGAACTCTTTAACACTAAAACGTCAGAAAGAAAATCATCACGGGGGTGGAGGGGGGGGGGGTGAATTTTTTTTGGCCGTTCTGGTCAGAAATAGGGTACGGGCTCTGGGAAGCAGGCCGCACATCTCCATCCAATTGTACTGAGAGTACCCCCTAGCGAGTTACTACAGAGCTTAACTAAAGTTTTACTTACGTCCGTAGTCGCGGCGATTTATTGTTAAAGCGTCCTCGACAGGCACGACTAGAATAAGGAAACAATTTAAAAATAAATTAAGTACTAAGGAACGCAACTAAGGAGTGGTGGCACTCAACTTTGGACTTCGCCGCAGTCAATGACAGGAAACCACTCCCTCGCGCTTTAAAGGGGCTCAGTCACGGCATCTTGAGTTATTTTGAACATCGAAAAACTAACCGTTAAATTGAAGGAAAACTAAAAATAACACTTTATAAGGATAGAAAAACATCAAAGAGATAATACTAAACCATGAAGGAACAAGGATGGTTAAGGATGGAGAAGATTGACACGGATTGCAAACAACGAATTTGAAAAGTTAAGCTAAGCTTTTCAAACGTGACTGAGCCCCTTTAAAGGGGCAGTGTCAAGAGGATTTTGCTGTTTTAGGTCAATTCTGTGCTAAAATCATTACTTTGAGGCTTTACTCATAAACAAAATGCTTCTGTAAAGCTACGACGAAGATATCAAATGAATTTTATCAGAGAGGGCTAACCATAATAAATTTATTGAGGATTTTTTGAAGACGTAGCATCAAAACTTGAAAAAATCGGCGAATTTTTTCACGTTTCAATCCATTTCCATCCTTACCATCCGTAGCGATAGGAGACAGGAAACAGTTTCAGTACCTTCAAATAGTCTTTAATTACAAAACTAGATCATTATTTTTGGAATTCAATTGATGCGAAGACACCTTGTAGCTTTTTATTAAGTTGCCAAATAGCGTGACACTGCCCCTTTAAAATATCAATCAAACGACAGCACACAGGCTTTTAGCACGAGCAGCAGCAAGACTTGGCATTACAACTCTGATGAAGGTGGACATAAGCCACCGAGAATTCAGCACAGTGAGGAAAAACCTCAAAGAGGACTTAAATAGAACTTTTCTCAATGTGTATGTCGTGCTAGAGCTTTTGCAAAATGTTGGGATGTGACTTTCAAAACAAATTGAGCTCGAACTGAGCCGCACAAGTACTCTTACTTCATTCGCCCGACACACATTCGGTGCGATGTGATGTTATCTCCGAGCGGGTCTCCGAGACAGGCAGCATGCAGTGAAATGACGTCTTGCAATTTGTACAAGTATTCTCGTGAATGCGAGGAGCTCAGGTGCAATAGAACATATTCGTATTTTAGTGAAGCTTGCTTCATATTGAGGCTAATGCAATGTTTAACCCCATTTCAATGTTCGGAGAGGGACAACGTACGGCGCAGCTTTCTGCTCATCTCAGGTAATTAACATTGCAGGCTACAGTGGTTTGCTTATAAATATGCAATATGTGAAGAAGGTTTGTGGAAAATTGTGTCTTCGTACGGAAATTTCCTGTGTACCGCGGGGAAATAAAGGGTTCGGAAACCTTCTGAATGTTAATTTTGTACGAAAAAAAAAGATTACCACGAGA
Source organism: Platygyra sinensis (assembly GCA_019787425.1). Classification (NCBI taxonomy): domain Eukaryota; kingdom Metazoa; phylum Cnidaria; class Anthozoa; order Scleractinia; family Merulinidae; genus Platygyra; species Platygyra sinensis. Next base: position 14,604 of record JAHPZR010042319.1, on the reverse strand, counting down.
ACATTACACCAGCTTTCCTTTAGTGACGAAAACATGTTGCTACTTACTGTGAAAGTCGAGAAAGCTTTTCTAGTTCGTAACTTATTTTGTTTGCCTGAACGACGAAATTCCAGCCATTTTTTAAGCTAGGAGCCTGGTGCGCAGGCAAAATTCGCGCATGCTTATTACATTTTTCCGCTCTGAAGTTTCAATGATATTACCCCACATAAACCTCCAATACAAGCCAGTTCCATTCCAATGAAGAGAATACAAAAATGCCTATTAAGGATTCACACTACCAGCAGATTTTTGAAAATTCCTTCTGCAACTTGAATTGAAAGCAGTTTTAGATGTCAAAAGTCAGCATGAATCCCTAATTGTTCGAGAAAAATACGAAGATGCTCGCCCTTATTAGCACTGCTGTGCAAATTTCAAAACAAACGATCAATTTGCCTGCTCTCAGCCAATTACGATGAAGTAATTTTCTCAGTCACATTGTAAGTAAGGCGTGATCGTCTCTTATTCAATTAACGACATTTCGATTTTAGATTAACTTTGGGGAGGACCTGAAGCAGGCCGTGATCCTGTCGCAAGGAATCATGATATCATGAACTGAGGACTACTGAGACTTTGTACACTTCAGTGCTATAGAACGGCTTTTAAACGACAAAATAATGTGAACAAATACAACACAATTCCATAAAAACATATAGAGCCATAAAATTGGTGAGCGTGCATATACACGAGCAAATGAATTAAACGGATCAGTGGTCTTTCGAACCACTGAGTCTAACGGAAAAATAGAAAATATGATAGGAAACTGATAGATTATCAGCAAATTGGTACGCGACGCGTGTCTATCAGCGAGAAAACCTGCAGCATGAATTTTACAATTTGAGAGTCTCTTTTTGAAATGAAATGCAATGCACCCAGTGTTGCTTTTTACGGTCAAGAAAATGAAAAAGAAATACGTTTATAGGCTGTTATCTGCATTACTTACTCTCTTCCTCTAACTCGGGTTCGTCCTGGGCAGATGTTTCCTGAAAGCGCATTGCTAAAGCGAGAACGAGGAATAGAAGAAAAAGCGTTTTGGAAGACTCCATTTGTGCTCTTTTGGTTTCTTTCGCTTAGATCTTGGCAGAATCAAGGTAGATCTGTTCAGCTGTTAGTTAATTTGGCCTTTTTACAGCTTGGCGCAGCTCCGTGTTACAGGCCAATCACTTGCCCCGCTGTGAGCGTTGCTTATTTCAGTTATTTCATGTCAATTTGCGCTCAGCACCAACCACATAGCTTAGCGTGACTCTTTGCAATTAAACGGCTGTGGTTGAAACGTCGAAAAGCAAATGATTGCCGGTTACGGTTTTTCGCAATCTCAACTTACTTACTTACTTACTTACTTACAGCAGTTACACTATAGGAATATAGCTACCTTCAACACTCCGAATTGACAGATTTGTAAATAAACTTACTAGAACAATTCTACACCTCTCTTTATTGCCTTTAAGGATGAAACTTATGATCTCAGTGGGGTATTCCAAAAGTAATAACTGGAAATTACCAATTTTGCTTAAATATGTAATGAAAATTGACCCTATACTAAAAAAGAAAGATTTAAATTGAATAAATGATCGTCTGGTACTATAGAACACAGGTTCTATATTATTTTTGAAAGACTTCACAAACTTAGAGTCGAAACCTTAAAATTCTTAACCAGTGAAAGTTTCTGCTCAAGATGATTTTTAATCCTGACTACTCCTCTATTTTTTTATTTTGGAAATATTCGTATTCCAGATTCCTCCTCCCCTTTTGCCTCAGTGCAAGCTCTCAATGATTTGTCCCTGTGTCAGTTATTCTTATAGAAGTTGTGGTTATTCACTTCGTGACTAGGTAAATGCTCCGTTATTGACCTGCCGACGAAATCATTCTTATGACAAATTTGCTAAACATGACCGCAACATAATTGTGAGTAAAACCACACGGAAAACAAATTATTACCAAGTAAAACACAGTTTTAAAATTTCAAGCAAATGCGAAATGAACCAACGCTTAACGAAAAGAATCCGAATCAAAATTGTACTACGTATCAAACTTTCAAACCCTCTAGATTCAGGGGAGTTTTGACTAAAAATTAATCGTGAAATTCCTCACAAATAAAACTATTACCAGACTTTTAATCATTCTGAGAACTATGAGATTTATGTGGTGTGTCCTAACTTTCTCACTGCAGGTAGTTTAATTTTTTTCTACCCTTCAGCCACCAGGCCTTTCGCACAAATAAAGGCACGTCATATCGAACTGACAATAAGCCACGGGCATTCATTTTACCTTAAACGACATCGAGAAAGGCCCAGATCACAACAAACGGTGCGCTTAATTTGATAAAAATAATTAACACAGAGGTATGAACAGAGATGATCTTACAGATCAAGAAGTAAAAATCTAACCTAACTTCTCTATCTATTTCGTCAAACTGTTGGTTTAGTTGCTATATTTTATCAGTACATCATCAACTTGTCTGATTTGTGCTTACAAATTACCCTAGTCTAATCTCTTTTCCAACTGCGAGGTTCATTGGTTCATTTTGACTCAGTTAACACCCAATGGAGCTGTCGCCAATTTTCAGCTCTGTGTCGTTACAGATTACTTTGATGGAAAATTCCGCAAATAAGACCAAGCTAGCTGGAGCACATATGATATGGAAATTTTCCCTTGAAGGATAAGAAACATCCCAGAAGTTTAATTTAGTTATAACACGCCCTTTGGGATCACTAACAGTTTGGAGAGATTCTGCTTTTAATGAATGTTCACAGTCAGTCAGTTATGAGGTTTTTCGTATCATGCGAGACTGAGGTTTAAAATCACAGACACGTCTAGTTGAGACCTCCACTCTCAGTGTTTTGCTGCTTTGTTGATTTTTTGGGATGCATAAAAGACAAACTTATGTTTATCGAGACTGCAACGTGTTTTGTGGAAGCCATTTTTGAATTTAAAATACGCGGTTATCCACTGCGAGGTCTGGAACTAACTACGAAGATCAGATCACTCACCAAGAATACTAAAAGGGCATCTCTTGGTTGTTTGGGGTCCCTGTGCATTTCGCACACGAGCTACCAAATTAGTCAACGTTGTCGGAGAATCAGGTTATGGGGTATCAGTCCCTTGGAGAGTTCGCAAAACCGGTTTCGATAAACTGGAGAAGTTTTTTATTACACAACGAAAAACAGGTAGTTTTGGAGCTTGACGTTGTCCAACCTTTGCAAGCTTTGAGGCGCAGATCAGAATTGTAGACATTCTGGTTTTCAGGTAAGCATGAAAAAGAAAAAAAAATGTTCGTTCGTTTCGTGCTCTCTGTATCAGTTATTTTTATAAGTGTATTGCTTTGCTAATATAGACTTCAAAATCCACGAAGTGAAAAAAAAAACTGAATTGCTTGTGAAGAGCACTCAATTACTCCTCTGTAATTTGCGTACGTTAATATTATCAATCTCTCATGCATTTTAAGTTACTGAACTCGAGTCTTAAATTTAACGCAGGTAAGAAAGGAGTAAACTCCATGTATTTTGAGATTCATAAACATAAAAGGGATAATTTGTGCGGGAAAATGTAGGTTCTTTAAGCTTTTTCATTCAATAAACACTGATCGTTATTTACTGTCAAGGTGCTGATCGACAAAGAAAAACCTTTTTTTTTAATTTTCGAAAAATTTTGCTTTTGACTGAGACAAAACGTGCGTCGCGATAGTCATGTGGTCGCTGCTTGCTGTCTAAATTATAATAATAACAATGACAATCATAATAAAATAATAATATTTTTGTTTTATTTGTTTTATACGGGTGACCACATCAGTTGTAAAAGTGCTATCAAGGTGGGCTCTGGGCAGAAACAGAAAAAAAAAAAACAGAGAAGCAGAATTAAGTCTGGTCTGTTTGTTTTTTTGCAAAAAAAAAGTATTGACATATTTGTTTAAGTTTACTCAACTACTAATAGTGAATTAATTCGTACACTTCTGCCTGAAACGCGAAGACGGATCAAAGCTAAGTTTATTTCAGTTTATTTTTACTTTATTATTACAACTTTCCAAAAAAAATATCTAGAGGTATTGGTGTTCTTTGTAAAATTAGGCATTATGTTAATGCAAAAATTTTAGATCAATTATACCATGCCATTATTCTCCCTTTTTTCGTGCTGTTGTATAGACTGGAGTAACACCTATGATCCTAATATTAAATCACTCCAAAGAATACAAAAGAAAGTGATCTGTCTAATTACCTTTTCTGATTTTGCTACTCATACTAGTCCTTTGTTCTAAAACTTCAGGATCATATCAAACTTCAAACTCTTTACTTCATGCACCAATTCTTTATCGGCAAATTACCAAAGATTTGTGACTCGTTTTTTATCAAAACTTCAGATAAGCATAATGGCAACACTCGCTTTGCAACTAACACACTTTTTATGTTCCAAAAATTCGAACTATGGTAATTTAGTATTCGATACCGACAATGAACCTATATTAGTGTAGGTAATCATACGGTTTCGAGTTCAATTTGGAATTAATTTGCACGCGTGAGTTTTTCAAAAAGCTGAAATTGCACTAGCCGCTTCGCCGAGTACAATTTCCGCTTTTTGAAAAACTCACAAGTGTCAATTAATTCCAAATTGAACGAGAAAAACCGTATGATAACTTATTAATAATAAACATGAAATAATTTGCGTGGAGGATGTTTAAACTTTACGAACTCTGAACCCACCTCTCAGTTTTGTCCGCGCGCTCAATCTCAGGTGATTCAATCAATCTCAGGTGCTTTAATTAGCCAATCATGGTCCAGAATGTGCTCGCGCGTGCATTTGAACTTCGCTGCCGTAATTTTCCAGATTTTCATCTTTGTTATATTTTCTTGCCGGGTTCGAGAATTTAGGTCAGCCTTTCTGCTGTTTTTGGAGATTTGAGTCTAGTTCCTTCACCGTTTTTAGGCATTATGATTCGCCGTTTACTGTATGTGCCGGATTATGTGGTAAGTTCATTAAATAGTTCGTAAATTTGGAGTCTGAGCCGACCTGAGCCTACAACTCGCTGAATACAATTCTCATCAGAGGAAGTGCCAGAAGATCTTTCTTGAAGCCATTTTTTGTCATTCGAAGCTTCCGCACAAACTTTTCGTCATAATCCAGAATTTATACGATGTGTAATTTGCACTGGTGTTAAGCCCCGGCCAAACGATCGCAACATGCCAACGCAACATATTGCTACATTGTTGGGCGCAACACGTTGCGTGCGTTTGGCCACCCTGTTGCGATGTGTTGTGACATGTTGGGTGTTGTTGGCTCAAGTTTGAAAATGGCCAAATTTGAGCCAACAACACCCAACACGTCGCAACATGTCGAACCAGGGTGGCCAAACGCGCACAACATGTTGTCCCCAACAATTTTGCGATATGTTGCGTTGGCATAGTGCGATCGTTTGGTCGGGGCTTTACACTTTTTGCACCACTTTTTGCACTGGTGTTACACTTGAACTGCACTGCTCTCAGCCAATCAGAATCGAGTAGTTTTTACATGTATAATATTATGGAATGAAACTGATGAGAGCTTTAAGATTCTAACTCCCTATTCATGTAAAAGAGAATTGTCCATGCATTTCACTAATTTGTAATAAGTTTTACTACTAATTGCTTTATTTTGGTGTTTCTGTTATTTAGTCATTTATTTTATTTACGTTTTCATTGTATGCATGCTTAAGAATTATTTGTTCTGTAATCTCTTTCCTTAATTAAGTCTTTAAAATGTAAAATTTAAAATACCTCTTTTCTGACCAAATATTTATTTTCAATTAATATATGGTGGTCATCCAACTAGTTTAGCTCTTTAGTTATTTGGGGTGACCAGCAACTGTATGTATTTTTAATTTATTTCTCGTTTAATTTGTAATTAAGGCAATTTTTTTACAGTTCAAATAAACCTTGTTGTTGTTGTATTTATCAGATGTTATTATCTGCCGGAAACGCAAAAAAGTAGGGCAAGTTTGGGGTCCGTAACACTCGAAAAATGGAACATAAACCTTGGACAACAGTTTTTCAATTTATTCAGAGAAAAAAATGACAAGTATATTTTGTTTTGTGAAATATATCGTTTTTGCGGAAGTCACTAGTAATGAATAATTAATGTTTGTTTGTGTATGTATTGGTTAGGTATACTAGGTTATGGAAATGTTCTGTAAATTTTCTAATAGTCAAGCTAAACTCATTTTGTAAAACGAAATGTTATTTTGATTGATATTCTCATGAGGCATAGCTTAAAAAAACATTTGAAAGGTTCATTTCATTTGTTTTGATTCGTTTTCGAAATGTTCGGACGCAGGAGGCTGAAACCATGTTTATCAGTATTTAGGGGAGCCAACAAGATGCTCGGCTGGCGAGGCGGCAGAAAATAGTGCCGTGCGAAGAATGTTGTAGGCATAAAAATTCCCGATTGAGCTCAAAAAGTGTAAGTGTAAAAAGTAAGAATGTAGTTCTCGGTTTCAGCCAATTGCAAGGAAGGAACAGTTCGAGCTATTGTAGTTTCTTTAGAAGGCTGTACAGACTTTTTCGGTTTCATGTTTGGTTTGTGTTTGATGTGGAAGCGTCTGTCGTTGTAGAGGGTGAGTGTACTGTTGTCTTAATTGAACTGTGAACATTTTAGTAGTATGAGAACATAGTAATCAATCGAACTAGCGTGTTCCCTTTCACTTTGTCTTCATCGGGCTGAATGTTTGTTCGGGTAGCGTGCCCTTAGAAATTCTAATTCGAATATTGAGGAAAACTGTTGGACAAGAGTACCCTTAGTGCCAGAGGTTTTTTTTTCGTAGCGAGATTCTGGCGAGAAACAGATGTCTGCGGACAAATATCCTAGCATATTTTTGCTCCAATTGGAGGCTATTGTTTATTTGTAATCCATCAAATATTTCCGCTCGCGCGCGATTGGTCTAAACACGTCACGTGACCGAAAATTCCCCAGCTTCCCCAGTTTTCAAAACTGGGCGCGTTGCGAAAAAGATTTGAAGGATAATAAACACAATACCCTCCATTTAGGGCGAAAATATTCTCATATACTTGTCCTTGGACATTATCTCGAAACAGATCATATCCGCGGAGAGATATCCTTGCATATTTTGGAGCCAGACGGGAGGCTATTGTTTATATATTTTGCGCCTTGATTGTAAGTAACCGCATAATCCGTCTCCTAGAGAACAAAATAAGATTTTGTGATTTTATTTTAATGAATAGACCGCAATTCTACTTAAACCTAAATATATTACTGCTTGAGGTAGATGATAAGAGCAAAAATTGCAAATAAGAACAAAGCCTAGCTTTCATGAAGCATCAAGACCAATGGTAATTTCCTTGGCTTATCAAGCATTGATGATCCGCCTTTTACTAAATTAAATTTTGACTATCACTGTGAAGTAAAAGAAGGAAATACACTTAAGCTGAGGATTTCCTATTTTTGTTTGTCATTAGTCATCAACTAATACTTTGTTAAGAGTTTTTGAGCCTTATTGCGAAACATGAGAGATCAATCAGTCAACGAATTTGTTTGCATGCGAGTGTAAAACGAAGTTTGTTCATTGTATTTTTCATTGATAATATTCCAAGGCATTTATTATGCGAGGCTCTGAATTTGTCTTCAAAAGCCGAGTTTATTTACATTGCATGTGCTCCTTGCTTTCATAGTTTCTCGCGTGTCAAAGGCCCCAATTATTAAATTCATAAAAACAAGATAAAATCGAACGAATACAAATCTCTCGGCTATCCAGGGGCTTATTCGACAGCTGCGTTGATTTATGACACCTATATAATAGGATTGCTGTAATGTTGACACTGTCAGTGTATTAGCTTCGATATAACTGACCATTCCTTCAACGTTGTGCGGGAGATTTCTGTCTCTCCACTGTCTCGAGAGGGATCCACTGCCAGGGTGAGTTCAATTAGCTGTGTATACATTTTTTCTTTCGTAGGCGTACAGAAACTGGATAGTCTGTATACTGATAAATCGAAATTTTCTTTCAAAATGAGCTCGTTCAGTCTTTCTTTTTTCAGTTTGAATCGAGCAAGGCTTGCGAAATAATAATAAGGCCTGAACCCAGTTCGTAAGCAGAGGTTGATTCTTTGTTCTATTGTCAGCACACACAAGGCACTAAGTCGCCTGCGACTAGTAACACTAGTCCCACGATTTCATTCCAGTTTGAATCTTTGGGACAAGTCCCTGCGAGAACGCAGATTTTTTGTCTCCGTCCCTCGTTTAAGTCATATTGAACATCCACTTTTCTCTTTTTTGGTAAAATAAGTCAATTCTGAACTCGATTTTTTCATGAAGAGTACATTTCTTCTTGTTATGTATTGCAATTTTGTTATTGTAGAAATGTGTAATAGTTCAAAAACAAACAAACAAACAAAACAAAGAATCCAAAAGAGCCTATTAGGGTCGATTAACACTGTACTACTTTGTCGCATGCAATAAGCTAACGACAGGCCTACAACATGACGCAGGACCATTTACACGCGCATGACATTTTCACTTACACAATTAAATATGCAAAAGTTTGCACTGGGATTTTCGGAGCGAAGGCTCTATCAAACGGTAAACAAATATTTTAGCTGGCCTGCCCTTTGAAAAAACTTTCAACAGAGCTGTTTTTCACTTAAATCCATTCAATACTTTTCGAGAAACGACTCCATGTGAATCACTGGCAACAACAACTTCGTCCGCCATTTTGAAGCAAGGAAACTTCATCGTACCTTCGTCCCCTACTCGGTAAAACTTTGTCACAAAACACGTCATTTTCTCTCGATTTTGGCTACGATTGTCGCAGCGTTTAAAACATGTTCTTAAATCCTACGACAGCTTTCTTGACGTGCACAACAGTCGTTAGCGAGTTATAGCTTTGATTTACACGAAAAAATTCATGTCAAGTCGTACCGTGTAAATCGGCCCCTACAGATACCATCTCGGGGCTTCAGTGTCATATAAGAAATCATGAATTGTCCCTTAAGATTATGACGGCATGTAAATCGCCACGAAAGGTCTGAGGGGCAGATGGTAAGAGCATTATCTGGGAAAGTCTCCCAAATTCGAGAATTGTTGAATTTTAAGTTTCGGACCATTGAACAGGACACGCCGGATATTTCGGGAACGCAACATATATAATATAGGGGGAATTTGTGGAAACGATCAGTTTGAAAATTCAGGCACATCTCACGAGGTTGTCCTCTTATGGGAAATTCTGGAATTTTCGAGTACTGTGAGCCCCTGAGAGATGTCGCAAATTCAAACAGGACTTCTTCGACCTATTGTTGTCATACTGTAAAGAGATCACGAAGCGTGCTCAGATCAAGTAGTCATGTCAGAACGATATCCATAAAGGTAAGGTTGAGTCAAGAGACTATGAGGTGAGAGAACATATCCCCGTGCCCTATGATAATCTTTTTAAATCTATTTTAAGCTTCGCGTCACGCTGTCAAGGTTATTTTTAGTCTAGGCGCCCGATCACGCAAGCAATGGCCAACGGTCATCAGGTTGTGTCTATCCAAATAAGAAATTGAAAATTTAGCGGGCTAAGAGAAAAAAAAAATCAGTTTGTTCAGTTGAACTGCCGCACTGTTACCACTGGAAATCATTTTCAGAGCTGGGCAGGAAAATTATACGTGCTTCTCCGAAGCCGTAAAACAGAAGTCGTGTCATTCCCCAGCATGAATAATGAATGTTTATCACAAAGTGCCAAGACTCGAATTTCTAACCTGCTTGAAAGTCGTTTCTCGGAAAGTGCCGAAAGGCTTGAAGCGAAAAGGATCTCTTTCGAAAGGTATTTTAAAGCGCACGACAGCTAAAATATTTGTTTCGCGTTTGTTAGAACTTTCACTCCAAAAAAAACGGTACAAATCTTTGTTTATTTAATATCGGAAGTGCTGTGTAATATTTACTGCTGACTAGAATTGCATTCCAATAAACACGCACGAAACTCGTTTCTCGAAAAGTATTGAACGGATTAAATCGAAAAACATCTCTTTGGAAAGGTTATTCAAAGTGCAGGACAGCACAATACTTGTTTCCCGTTTGTTAGAACTTTCGGTCCGAAAATCCCGGTGTAAATGTTTGCATATTTAATTTCGAAATTGCTTTGTAATATGAAACAGAGTTTCAGGGAGGTCCACGCCGAAAAAGGTGCTTCTCTGGAACGAACTAAAACATCGTTTGGATCGGTAGAGACCCTGAGAGAGACCTATCTGGATAGCCTTTTAAAACTGCTGGTCAGAAAAATTATCTTCTATGTGTTTATCGTGATTTTTACGTCGGAAATTAGTCTTGTCATTTCTCTGCATGACTGGTTCACAATAGCCGCTCTAGCTGCTGACAAGAATTACATTCACAACACGCTCTAAAGTCGTTTCGCGAAAAGTACTAAAACGGCCTAAACAGAAAAAAGAGATCTCTTTGGAAAGCTCTTTCAAAGCGCCAGACAGTTAGAATTATTCTTCCTCTGACCTTACGAAATGCGCTTCGAAAATCCCGACGAAAAGTTTTTTGCGTAATTGATTAACTGCTAAAATTAAACCTCAATGTTATTACGTCATTTAAATTGGCCAATCAGGTGTCTTTCCTAAAATAGCCTCTTAGCTTGACCACGCGCTAAAATTAGATTTAAAAAGATTATCATGGGAAGAGGGCCATGTATGGGGGATGTGTTCTCTTAGATCATAGTCTCTTGGTTGAGTCTATTCTTTCAAGTTACCAAAACCTAAAAATTCCAATTCAACCAGGACAGAGGGCCGACATGAAAACCAGCTGAGGCTGATGTAGCTTCCTCGCTAGATATTGTTTTTTATTTAACTTATTTTTTAACCCGGGGGTACTCCCTTATATGGGCTATATAGGTATGTGCGACCCCAAAGGGTATGGTTTTTCAGCCGTTTTGGTCGTAAATAGGATATCGATTTTAGCCAATGTTGGCCATTTTGGTCTTAAATGGGGTATGGTTTTTGTACTCTAGCCTTGAAGTTTCTAAGAACAAGTCACATTTTCATCATTATCGAGAAGAAAATCAACAAAAGCCCTTCACACTTATGTTTACGGTCTAATGGAACTAAGGAACTAATTATAACGCAGCTTTGAAGCAGGGTTTTGATGTAAGGGTCAGGTCATAAATAAGGTAGGGAATATCGCAGACTATGGTCATAAATAGGGTAAGAGTTTTGGGAAGCGGGTCACACACCCCCACCCAATTTTTTGGAGTACCCCCCGGGTTTTTAATTGCCGAATATGCGACTTTGGCTTTGACACTGACTTTTTAGCCAATTTTTATATTGGCTGTATTTTTATATTGGCTGTATTTTTATATTGGCTGTATTTTTGAAGCCAGCATTAAGGACTGTTCTGAAAAGCTTCATCGGCGATGAAATATAATCGATGAAATGTATAGAAAGGTTAAAAAATGTTTTCAATTCTGTTCTTACTAAGGTTCAAAATACTACAAGTAATGGCTCTTCGATACTCTATTAACGCCGCAAATCAAAATCAAGAAGTGAGAAGTAATTTACTCCAACTGCTGGTTCAGTACCTGTACTGATGTCAATCATTACTTTTGTTCAGTTGACGTTATAGCGCCAAGCAATGAATTAATTCACAGGTCATCGGCAAAGTTGTAGCTTTTCGAAATTTGGGCGACAGGTTCTTTTATTTTTGTTAGTGTGCGTGCTGAGATAACGGAATAGTCAAATCAGTAAACTTGAACACTGCTTTGAAAAATGTGGTGAAGAATAAACGTGTCGCGGTCCTTGCTATAAGCCTGCAAATGTAACTCAAAGTATAGTTAAAAAAGTTGAACTGTTATATTATACAGAAAGTACAGAGGCCATTTTTTTAATGGTCTTTAACAAACTCGAACGCAATGTATTTGTAGGTGATTATTTCCAGGCGAATAAACCAATATCCATTAATTTGTCACTTTCGAATCCTGACTTTCCTGTTACAAAAGAAACTTAATGTAAAGTTCTGCTTTAGAGTAATTAGAGATTCTATAATTATTTCTCTGAAAGCAGTTATTTCTTAAAAAGCGTCATGGTTCATAATGCGTTCGTAACTAACGTGACAACTATATGTTTTTATGGTTTCTTAACTAACAACATTTCTTTCTTATCTTGACAAGTGAACATGTAATTTCAACTAGTTTTCTTACACACTTTATACCATTTTTGAAACAGATCTTCAAAGAGCATGTTGACGTCTGGAGACATCGCATTAACCTTTTGTTTTGCTTCTCTGGTGTTGGCTGGCCTAGTGGGAAACATTTTAGTATCTTTGGTCATCCTTTTGAACAAGACCATGCAGACGCCCATGAACTATCTCCTACTAAACCTGGCCGTGGCCGACATCATAACTGTTATCTTCATCAGTCCACAGTATATCTTTATACACGTGTTTACACATCCAACAGGGGTGGCTGGCGATTTCCTGTGCAAGTTCATCACTGGTGGAAATCTCTCGTGGGTGGGTGGTGTAGCCTCAGTGTTCTCGTTAGTCGCAATCTCATTTGAACGCTATCAGGCAGTGACAAATCCTTACAGCCCAGACTCAAAATTTTCCATGTCCAAAGTCAAGATTCTTGTAATTTCTTGTTGGGTTTTCACCACCATTTTCAATTTTCCATTGTTCTTCGCCATTTACTACGACAAGGAACAGAAGTTCTGTTTGGAATCTTGGCCTTCTGCGGCTTACGGCAAAGCAAACACCACCGCTTGGCTGGTAGCCGTCGGGATCATCCCAGCCTCAATTATGGCATCCTTGTACTCGAGAGTCGTTTACGATTTGTGGTTCAAAAAGATCAACGGAAACGCACAACTAGCTATTCGCAAATCACGTAAAAAGGTTACGAAGGTGGTATTGATCGTCAGTGTTATTTACGCAGTGAGTTGGTTTCCACAGCTTATTTTGTACTTTCTTAGTCATTACCACCAAGCTTTCCAATTCGGAAACGTGGCCTACGTCATTTCCGTTGTCATGGTAACATTCAACTCGGCAGTGAACCCTGTGATATATGCTTACCAGAGTCAACGATTTAGACAATATTTCAAACAATTGCTTTGTTGTGGAAGAAATAGAATACATGTTGTTTTTCCACTCAGTGCACAAAAAGCTTGTCCCATCACCACCAGCCATCTTGATAAAAGAGATACACCGGCAACAACTCTGAATGCTGAGGTGGCAGAAGAAGATACGGGATTTAAAGACTTATATGATGACCAGCAACAAGGTGACAGAACTGGACCTAATGTGGAATGTGCAAATACATGGGACTTATAAATGTCTAACTTTATGTCTTTGAGTTTGTCGTTCATGTCTCATTCTACATAGGTTAGATTTCCGCCGCTCTGTCGTGTCTGGCTTACTCGTCCCGAGAAGAACGAAATACTGATGAGTCCAGCTGAGCTTTCGTGGGAGGAGCGTGGGCTCATTTCTCAGACAGTGGCTGGTAATCGAGCCTGCACTCTACATGGCCTGGTTGTAATCGGTGATCTTATTAATGTTTTATTTTGTTTCATACACTCTAAGTTTTATCAGGAGCCCATCACCTCTAACTTTTCTGCCGATTTCAGGCTGAATGATATCATTGGAAAATTCATTACCTAACGGAGGAAGGCGCACGAATCGCGAAGCGATGAATACGATATCGGTTTTTCAAGTGAAATTTAACGTGGAATTCACGAGTTAGGTTATGAATTTCCCTTGAATCGCATAGCCTTTTTAAGTGAGAGAGAACCCCGTTTCATTCAAGTCTGTGTGAATGTTGCAATATTCAACGCGCGCTCGAGAAAAGCCATTCCAGTTGAATCAACTGTCAAAACTATCAGGATCCAACAAATATAAATCCAGCTAGAATCAGAAAACTTTATTTCCACCCCAGAAAGCACTGACTGACAACAACGTCGAGCAAACAGTGGTTTCTGAGGTCATGTTCTCTCTGAATGCTGCTGCAATTTCTTCTTCTGTATATGACCCAATTGACACCGGTGCTTTTTCAGCTGCTAAACTTGGGTTTGCGGTTAAGGCTCTTCGTTTGTTTCAGCCATTTCCTTGTCCAAGTTATGATCTTGACGCTTTCTGGTACTCGCAAGCGCAAGCGACTTCGTATATCTCTCCAGAAAGTTTTACTTCAGGTCAAAGCAGGAAGACACTTGTGCTTGTTTTTGCCTTCGTGGAAGGCGACAATGGTTTTGAAAACATGATTAAAAAGTGATTGTTTTTAATTGTTATTGAGTTGTTGTTTTGTTGCCGCTCCAATGCAATATCACGCAAAGCCTCGCTTTCAAGAGTCGCAATTCCATGCTGAATACCTCACCCAAGTAACCAATCAGGGTGCTAGAATTCTCTGAGCTATGCGCTTCTCTTGTAAACATTCTTGTGAACTGTTTTCATGTTTTGGATCACGCCTCAACTACTTTTCAACTTAAGATAAAAGAGGCTGCTCATATTCAGAGAGAGCAATACCCATTGAATCAATAATTACACCATATTCATCTAAAATTTTCTCTTTAATTCTCACACTTTCACGCTTTGCCTTATTCTGTTATTGCTATTAATTACAATAGCATTTTC